>OOFE01046448.1:0-7500 GCA_900323365.1 Monocentris japonica
GATGAGTGTGAAGCTTAGTGTGTCAGACAAACAATAAAATGACCAATTCTCCTATGTACTATTACAAAAACTATGTGAATGATGTGGATTTTACAGAACATACTGTACAGTGATTTAATGTTTTCACAGTTGTAAATATTAGGCTTTTTGTACTTATTGTTGCCATTGCATCATCAAGCAAAATAGATTGGTTTCTATACATTTTGGGGGGTCTTCCGTTTTCAGTTTAAGGAGGAAAAAAGTCTATCATGGGAAGCTCAAACATCTTTCTGTGCATTTTTGCCTATTTTTTTAGACAGTTTTGGTTAACCAGAGCAGTTTTTTATGTTCAGCGTTTTTTACCTCGCCCTCAAAACACAATAATAATGGCTGCCTTCTTCAAAGGAAACCACTCTTCATTTGCTGTCTATATTTCTGAGGAGGGGGGAAACAGCATGGCTAGAAAGAGATTTTTAGCAAAGGCAGCAGAAGAGTAGAGAAAAGAAAGAACCACAAGAAGAGAAACCAAAGCTTCTCTCACTGGAAAACTCCCATAAACAACTCCTACAGGCCCAGACAAGTAGGCTTGGTTCTGTTTGTCCACCTGGTTCTTTTTGGCCCACTCTACACCAAGACTAGTCTCCTCGCTTTAACTTGCTGTTCAAATCCTTTGCCAGTCAACAGAGCACATCTGGAACAAGGCAAGGCAGAACCAAGGCGGAGATACATCTGGATTGGAGCAGGCTTTTACTGTAGGATGCTCCCATGTGCTTTCATTTACCTCATGGTTTTTCTTTGATTTATTAGATGAGGAAACTAGAAACTTGCGCGTGATTCAACAGACACACACTTACAATGCATGATTCTTAAACACAAAATGTGCTCATACATCATGCACAACACAGCACGTTTGCTTGTACACATGGGACATATGCACATATTGTATGTACATGTAGTGGACACATGTTGAAACATACACAAACTGCTGCACTGAGAAGAAAGTATGCTGTCATTAAAAAAGACCACTCTACACAATATGTTCTTTCCCTGTTGTACAGCTGCATTTTTGACCCAATTATATGATTGGGTTACTCAATATGTCTCAACTGCAATCAGAACTCACCAAAATGTATCTATTTCTACTATATATCTATATCTCTCAATAGAGACATAGATAGATAGAAGATAAAGTATCTACTGTAAATACGGTATACAGGAGGGTGTACGTTAGACCCCCTATATGGAAAAAATGTGCTTGACTATTTCATACATCAAAGTGTTAATTACTGACTGAACACTTTTTAAGCTGGAACTTGCTATTGTTTTCAGATGAGTATGGGTGATATAACCTTGTCTGCTGCCCCAGTGACCCAGAGTGTAGTTACATGACACAGTAGCTTTTCAGAGAATATGTAATTACACCCTATATTGCAGTCATTTAACAGGGAGGCTGTCTGCTGCTGGAGAGTTTGTGGCCCCTGTGTGTTTCTATCTGTGTACTCATCTCAGATTCTTTCACTTTGAACTTTCTATGATTAACTTCAATTCATGTGGCTTAGCTGTCAAACAGTCAGCTGACAATGGTAGCTAGCCATTTAGATTGGCAGATAGTTTTTTCTTTATGAATTGTTGTTCAAAGCAGCAGAGTGGCAATTCAAAATGTGTTTTCCAGTTTTGCTGCCTAGCTCATTTGTCCGCCACTAAGTTTACTCTCTCCCTTTGCTTTCCAGATGCAGATCCTCGACAAATTCCCAATTGAAGGAGGACAAAAGGACCCCAAAAAGAGGATCATTCCATTTTTGCCAGGTGATAAGCACCCACAATACAACACAACACGGGCTACAGGCTAGCGTCATAACCATTCAATGTCTATCAAAGAGACTGTAATAATGAAGAGCTCTATAAATGCAAGCAACAGAATTACCCCCAGACATTTTCATGCACAACAGATATTTGTTGTACTCCTACATACTCGATAGCATGGCCTACTAAATTGTATTGTGTTATTAACTGCTCTGCTCCAAATCAGTTTGTGGTCTGCTACGTGAGTTGAAGGCTGGCAGAGAGGGATCTGTCTAATCTGATAAACTCAGTGTGGCTCAAAGCAGCGTGGAGCAGTGAAGAGCTCCTTTGTTAGCCAACCTGTGTAGCTCTAGTCTGGCTAGTGGTGTTTTGATCTCTCTGTAAGAGTGTACTGAATAAGCTTACACACTCAGAAGTAAACAATCACCAACATTTCACTGTTAAGTGGGCTCTGTGCATTTAGACACTGATATTGGGAGTCACTTTCCCTAGGGTCTTACAATGAGACCTTAATGGAGGGGGCCAGTAACTAATTACAACTACTCTAGTTACTATAGGCTACCTTTTTTGAGTAACACACCTTTCGAGTACTTTTAGTTTTAGACTGTACTACGGGGGATGGTTTTTGAAATGTGTTTCTGTGTCCTAGTCAGCTGTACTAGATTCTAGTAATATCTCTTGATGTTTACCCTGTTTTCCTTCTGCTGATAATTTTACAAATGCATAGCGAATAACAGGCAGACCTTTTCATAAGTAATTTAAATTGTCTGAAAGTTTACATTCTGCATGATTCAATCATTGTATTGCAGGTCAGAATGGAAATAAACTCAAACTTATATTTAGTGGTAATTGACAGTGCTCCATTTTTTCCCAGGTAAAGTTTTGTTTCGCCGAAGTCACATAAGAGATGTAGCTGTCAAAAGATTGAAGCACCTGGATAACTACTGCAAAGTAAGACAAATGCCTCCTGTCTGGCAATGCCCACAGAGCTTTAGTTGTTTGTTTGTCTACTGTTGGCACAATATAGATTGTCTATTTCAAATTATTATGATGATACAAATAGTAAACATTGGGCACTTATTTTTGTTTATCTGTTGTTTAGAAGAGCATTTTATCTATGTTTATGTCATACTCCCTGGACATATTTGCAAGCCAGACCTCAGCATCTATCACCACCCACCAGCCTCAACAGGAAAGCAACAGCTCTGTCTGTGCTGGTCATTTCCTTTCTCTGATGTAAATAGGCAGCTTATAGAGGAAACAGGGGAAATAGGGGCATACAGGGCAAAAGCAGCATCCCCAGAACAAGAATGAATCAGCAGACCTGAGGCGCAGGAGTGAATGCAGCTGGCTACCTGACCTTGTTATATTCATTATGTCAGAGAAGGGAATGTGGGGCAGGTGGGTTGCCAAGTGTGGAAACATTATCACCTCCCGTAGAGTTTTTACTTCCAGAAACCAGGCTACATTTCCAGTGACATGAATGAGAAAAACTTCAACTTAGAGAGACAAAGACAAAACTGGTGTTACATTTTTCACTCACGTAGTGGGACGTTGTTATTATGTTTTGACAAGTTATTACATCATCTGGCAGTCATTACTTTATCAGTTGTTACATAGCTCTTTGCAGTTGAGACATAGAGGGTTGTTGCACTGTATCACCCTCCATATGTTTTCCTTTGTCTTATCCCTCCCTCTGGGCTCTGAACCCTCTTCCTTCCCCTCCACGCTCTCCAAGTCCGCCTTTCGTCTTTTCATCTGACTGACCGTGCAATGACTCGTGCTAAACTCTGCCTACTCATTGCCATTCAAACCAAGCTGTTGCACTTTTGGATACGTGCTCTTTTATATGTGCTCTTTTGTCATTACATGCCTGGAAATCACTCTCAACCAGTCACTCTCTTCCTCCATTTCCTCCCACAGGCTCTGATGAAGCTTCCGTCCCACATCTCCCAGAGTGAGGAGGTTCTGAAGTTCTTTGAAACCAAGGCGGAGGACCTCAACCCTCCCAAAGAGTGAGTATCATTGATTCTATACATTAGGCAATCAGGAGTCTATTTCGATAGGCTACCATTGAGCATGAGCATAATCTGTGTGGCCCTGAAATACCAAACATTGCCATCTGGTGGGTTATAAGAGTAGCATAGCAGAGTGTGTGTGTGTGTGTGTGTGTGTGTGTGTGTGGGTGAGAGAGAGAGACATGTGAGCTGCGTGTCATGTCTGTGTGGTTCAGCAGCTGGGACAGATGTCACCCATTCTGGCCCATCCTGATCCGTGGGCTTTGCTGTGTCTCAGAGATGATTGATTGTTGGTCTAGGGGCATTGTGTTTTATTGATGATATCTGGGAGGTGACACCTGATCCCAGCCAAAGCTTAAGGTTCAGTAGCATCGTGAGAGGGAGGGCAAGTCTCAGGGCACATGAGGCTCTGAGCCTATTCATTTGTCACACTCAGCTCAAAGTCAGAGTGGGAGTAATTACAGAGTGGGCCCTTTTAGATGGATTTCAAAGGACTTTTTTCTCTCCTTTTGAGTTATGTTCAGTTGAGATTGGATGAAAGTGACAATTTTACAGTTTCCTTACCAAGATGTAAACTTTAAACTCAACAACCCTTATGTTGTGTCTGCACTACTCCAAGGGAAAAAATGTGGTAGAGCAACTTCTTGAGTGGCCTCTCCACTACCACTTGGCTCACCACCTCTAACCTCCTTTTTAAATACACATACATGCTAATCCCACTTCAAAGTGTGATCCCCCTGCAGTCTCCGAGACAGCCCAGCACAGTTTAAATTGAGATGTTGTGGTCTAAAAGCCAAACCACCCAAGTGCTCAGTTCACTGTGCTGAATACGGGAGATCTTGACCACTACACATTGACTTTTATGATGTTATTCTCCAAAAGTAGCCACTTTCCTAAAAATGTCCCAAGATTTCCTTCTTTTGTTTTAGGAGATTTGAGTCACAAGTTCTTAAGGTCAAAGGAAATAGAAACCTTTGATGCCATATAATTGCATTGCCTGAGAGAGTTGAAAGACAATTTTATGACATTCATTTTATTTTGTTATCTGTATTAAGCATCTAGAGTTATGACAAGATGTAGATGTTTAAAATGGGTAGGGAAACAACTATTTACAACCATTTCAGGCAGTACAATTCAGTGATGTCATTATATTGCATTTTCCTTGATCGTGAGAGCTCATAAAGCAAACGAAAACAAGGGAAGAAAATGTTTGGAAACAAGGAAAGAAAATGTTTGGAAATACTTGGAAAATCTCTACTTAGACTAACACAATCAAAGCCAGTTTCATCAGAATGCCCTTTTAAGCCTCTTAAGAGTCAGAGTTCTGATCTGGAATCAGCTTTGCCTTTTAAGTAATAATGGCTGAGATGGACAAATGGACTTGGTTCTAGTCAGAGAAGCTTGATGAATCCAGGCTGCAGGAAGCTGCTGTACTGTTGTCCATTGAATCCAGCATGTCTCTATTACAATTGTTCATGAGGCCAGCCAAGCAAAATTGATATCATGATGCAGTTGGTGACATTTTATTCCTATTAGCACACATGAAAAATGATTCAGACCCATCTCACTAGTGTCTCTCTGCCAATAGCCAAGAGTGTTTGTGATCTTTGTGGTAACAAAGGTTCTCCATCCACGACTGACATCTAATGGTCCAGAGCTCTCACTGCACAGATTTTAACAAGCATAGAAAATAAATGGACATTGTGCTGCTGCACCACAAGAGGGAGCCATGTATTAGCCTGGGATTCTTTAAAAAATTAATATGTGTTTTCTTTCTTTGGTTTAATGGGAGAGCTGATAAAGTATCACGTTACATTTCTTTCTGCAAAGCTTCTCGTGGTAGCAGCACCTCCAAGTACTGGCTATGATGCATGCATGCAGAGAACATTTAATTATTGATTGTGATAGTGGATACCATTGTCCAGAATGAAAATGCATACCCAAAGTGCAATTACGGAGAGTAATTTATATCCAGGTAAGACAATTCTATTTATAGTTTAGGTTAGCTTAGCTTAATTGCTTAAACTACTTTTCAGAAAGAATACATTGAATGAATAATTTACATCTATTGCTGCCCTATCTGCATGTACTGTCAACCACGTACTCTATTAATTACTAAAAACATAAAAATAAACTTACAAATCTCCATTTTTAATTATCATTTTATTTTATATAGCCATACCTTGAGTTAACTATATCTGCAGTCTTTTATTTATTTATTTTTTTGGTTAAAATGTTACCATGCCATTTCTCATTTTTTCCAGCATGGATGGATTCACTCACATTAATGCTACTAAGGTCCTCTAGTATCACCCCTTTCAAATTTCTAAATCTCTTCAAAAAGTCTGATTATTTCCACCAATCACAGTCCTAATCAAAACGAGGCCCAGGTGTACCAGGGCAGGGCCAATCAACTGTGCCATTTTTTGATTGGTAGAAATCAGTTGTCACTCCTACTACACTGCCTTGTAAACCAATGATTTACTCGCAAGGCTTGTATGAAAATGTTTATATTGTCTCATATCATGTTCATATTGACTCCGTGGGCCTATACTGGACCACCTTGAGAAATGGGAGCAAGTGGTCTGAGCTGATTCTGAACTCATGCAGTTCCTCCTGGTTTTGGGTAAGGAGGAAGAGAAATAAGATCACCATATTGACATTGAGGTTCCTTTCAGCCTAATCCAGGAGATTGTAAGAAGATCCAAGATCTTAACCTGCCTGGTTCAAAAATCTAACCAGCATGTAGAAAGAGGCTCAAACTCCATGCTGTCTGGCTTAGGAGGTCAAAACATCTAACTTCATTCAGGGGATCAGATCTTCAGGACATTGTTGTTCTAACACCAAAGGCCACCTCTTGACAAACCCCCAAAAAGAGAGAGGAAGAATTATGACTGCTTTTCTTGGATCTTCTGCATATTCAGAAGAGGGATGAACAAGAAATCTGACCATGCAAGTTGCACTTTACTTTAAATGATTGTTTTCATTCTCAAATCAGTTCAGTTAGTTACACTAAAACATATTAAATCCATTCTTCAAAGGTATGCAATAGAATGTTACTCATTTCTTCTTAGTCTGACCCAATGGCTGCAAAAGAAGAGGCTTTCACTGCAGACCTGCCAAAAACAAAGAGCTGAGCAAAGCTGCCTGTGAGAGGATGACAAAGGCATCAGAGACAGATCAGTGAAGAAAAGAACACTCACTTCTCCGGCCTACATCAGATTCCCTGAACATTTTCAAAATAAATTCCTTAGCATACTATCATTACAAAATCTGTGAACATTTCTCCCAATGCATTCTTCCAGACAGGCATATATGCTGGTATAACTAGACTTCATCCATGCAAGTGCATGCGTGCGCACACACACACACACTCGATCATGAACAAAAATTGCAATAGCGACATTGCAGTTGTTTCAAACAGCCTTTTCTTTTGTGGCCTACAGTTAGTTTAATCTTACAAGAGTGTTTCACCACATTGGATGTTATTAGTGGCTGATATGTGGTGAAACTAACATTCTTTTCTCTTGACATCATTGTGCAATCACTTCCAAGCTTTGTTGGAGGTTTGGGGCCATATTGTGCTTGTGTATGTGTGTGTGTGTGTGTATGTGTCTGAGAGCATACACATGTCTATGTGTGGATGTGAATGAGCAGCTTCATTTACCATGCACCTTTCCTCTCAAGGACACACACACTG
>OOFE01046448.1:12500-40557 GCA_900323365.1 Monocentris japonica
GGGCTGGTCAGCATGAACAACTGTCAGATAACTGGAACCTATGAAGACACATGTTGTCATAACTAAAAGCTGAATGAGACATATTTTGGCAAGACACTATCTTTATATATCTTATGTTATATACAGTATATTGTATATACTTTATCTATGATGCATGGATAAAGAAAGGAAAGGAGAAATGTTACATAGAGAAAGGAAAGGGATTTGAATTTTCTTATTAGCTCAAAGTTTAGGGTTAACCACTACTTGCTGTTACTATTTCCATGAAAAAACAAGGAAGTTTTTTGTTGGGGATCTTTTAGACATTCACTTTGCTTCTGATCACCTTCGGAGCATTGGGAATAATCTATAGTTAAGGTGCAATAGAGAAAGCTGGATGGAGACAGAGGCAGAAAGAGATTGAGTAAGAGAGAAAAAGGGACAGAGCACTCGGGGGCGTAGTGCATGTGAAAAGCAGATGGAGAAGAGAGGAGGTTTACGTGGCAAGTGGAAACCATTTCAGTGTTACGCATGGATTGAGGGAGTGTGTTTATGTGTGCAGCCTTGCTGTCTTTATTTGAGCTGCAGGTCTCAGGGGGCCGATCAGATGTGTGTGTGTATGTGGGTGTGCACATGTGTGGGTTTGCGTATTTGTGCGTGTGTGCATGCTTGGTGGGAGGAGAAGGGTTAATCTACGCATGGGTTAGAGGGCGGGCGAGTCAAGAGGTCTGCACGTGTGTTTGTTTGTAAGTGCAGATGGATATGATTTTTGTATGGCATAGGAAATCATGATGACGAATGAGTGCTCCCCAATCACTTCAACAACCATGCACTGTTTCAGCAGCCATACTCCCCGTTTTCAATAAACTGCCATTGAATACTGAGCCCTTTAACAAATCCCACCTCCTAGACTTACAGCCTTTATTCATGCACAGTGATGTCTCATAGAACTCGAAAGATCCAATTCACTCAGTCTCACTGCCATCTTACAATTGTAGTCTTGTGGGTTAAACCAGGTTAGCATCAAATGTGCCATTGTTGCTTTTTCAGTAGATGCTTTTGGAAGTCATGGACATTGCACTTAGTTGCATGGATACAGCTGTAGAAACATTGTAGAAATATTTTTAAAAGTGCCCCAACACTCTGAGCTGTGCACTGATAGTGTCAAAGTGACTCTAGCAAGCTCTATCATCCCTCCAGCACTGTACAGATCCAATAAAAAACACTCATTCTGATAGTGACCATTTGTCACTGACTCCAACCCACCCCAGAGGCAGCACATAAGCTTAATGTTTAAAACGACATGTTCAAGCCAGAAAAGAAATGTTGTGCAATCAATCCAACCACTAGTTTTTGTACAGGGTGTCAGAAAAGTCTGGGATCATAGGGATAAGTAACACCATTAATTTTTTTCTTGTTACATTTGCGCTCCCTACAGACACTATTGGTCAGGATGGCAGGATCTCCCACTCCCACTTCCTGTCAGTTTTGATACTTGTATAATTAGCACTTTCCCTATGATTACAGAATTTTTGACACCTTGTATATCAACATTTATGCATGTTCAATTCATTCAACATATCTAATGCAACATTTAGTGTTATTTAAAAGCCATGTCAAGACTTTTTTTTTCTACTGTAAGTTGATTTTGGAGGAGGTTTCTGAACTATTTGTTTGTGGTCTACCCTTTCTCCCTCAGGTCCACATACTGATTCAATGACACGAGTGCATCTGCACTACATTGAACAGCAGTGCAGTGTCCCTTCCTAATCCAACTACACATCTGCAGTTGATGAGCCAAACAAAGGCCCTCTACTTGGCCAAATTCTGCTCCACTCCAACCAAGTCTGCTCTCATAAAGTTAGCCCAAGGTTCAAAGCATGGCAGTTTGATTTAGAGGTCAATGCCATACATCCAATCAACCAAAAAGTTAGATCCTGAAATGTGAAAAAAAAAATTATCTCACGAAGGAGGAATTCCTCGATATAAACTGGCACGCCCTCTCAAATCCCAAACTCCCCGGTTTCCTCCTTTAAATGATGCATTGTTGCAAAGTTCCCAAATGTCATCCTCTTTGGACGGAGCCGGTGATGAGTGGGAAGTGGGGATAGAAGGAGTTAGGGCGTGTAGGAAGGCTGGGAGCAGGAAGTGCATATATAAATCTGAGCGAGGAGAGACATAAACAAAGAGAGTGGCTAATAGGGCTATCTGATGAGAGCCCAGAGGAGAATGTTTTTTTCAGAGCTCATAAATGCTGTAAGTCTATGCTGTGCACACAAGGGAGTAAGCTGCCTAATACATCCAATCCATACACAGATATACACACGCACACATATGCACACACAGAGTCTTATATATTGAGTGTAAAATCACTCTATATCACTCTAGTGACTGATAGAAGCACCTTTACCTGACCGACACATTTCATTTAAATCCGGGTTTGTATGTAGAGAGTAATTTATACAGTTAATTTTTTACCCAGCTCTCCATATTCAGATTTCATTTGAAACAAGATCTATGCTGTCCAAGATTGTTTCGCCTCATTCATCTCACCCATGTACTCCTTGTTCTGGCTCTGGCTTCCTGCTGATGCAAAACATTTCATTTCCTGAACGAGGTTGAAATATAAGCTTTTGTTTTTCAGGCCTACTGAGTTTGCTGACAAAGTCTTTACTCACTCACCTAGATCTCAGATTTACTGTTCACTTACAATAATAGTGAATTGTGTGTTTCAGAAACCTCCATTCACGTCATTTAACATAGATTCTGGATTCATCATATCTGCTGGATTTTATGTGCAACTTTCTGGAAGTGATATTGATAAAACTATACCATCCTTGATAAGACCGTGTCCAAGATATGGCATTTATTTGATATTAGGTATCAGTCATCTCTCTTAATACCATTCCTGACAGATAAGAAAAATTCTGTTAGTTCTCTGTATTTTCCAAGACTATACTTTGGTACAAAGTATTGGAATATAGCCGGAGGGTTGCTCTGTGTTGATGTTCTTATGCAGTTGATTAGTTTAGGAGACGTAAAATTACTGGTGTAAAAATTTAGTTAAGATAAAGTAAAAAATGCACTCAGCTTATTAAAAATGCACTCAGAGTAAATGTGTTGAGTTACTTAAACATTATAATGTTATTATATGTGATGTTTCATATGAAATGAGGACAGAGTTTACTTTACCAAGCATGAATCAGCACAATTTGATTCACACTTTGGGACGTGTTAGTGGTGGTTTCTGTATAGACCATCACTCTTTTCTTCACAAACACAATCAAACAGTGTTTTTAGAACTGCAAATCTAGACGGGCCACAGCCATTTGAATCTGTTGACATTCACCGACTCTCGCTTACCTTGTTTCCCTCACTTATCACTTGTAAATTGGCCCATTTATGGTCTGAACCGCATGGAGAGCCTACACAACTTGTACTCTATAACGGATGCAATTTAAAATGTAGCAGAAAAACAGAAAAACAGAAAAAGACCTTGGATATTGTTCAGCAAACGAATATGAATCAAATAATATACATTATAAGACAATTGTTTTTTTTTGTAAAACAGTAAAAATGCTATAATTGTGTTTCGTCTTTCTCAAGCCTTCAGTGTTAGTGACCACTGTTAATTGATATGTGAGTTGAACAAACCACTCAACCACACATATTCCCAACAATAGAAGAAACACATTATTATGTGCTGCAACTAAAGTAATTACTGTCATATTATCCTTTGAAGACCAAGAAGGCATTATCCAGAATTCAAATAATATGCACTTTCCAATGTTTCTGCACTCAACCTTTGCGGTTTAGCAGAACGTCTTGCACAAATAATGTCAAGCTTCATAAACCACAACCTAACCACACTGATCCAGTGTCAGGCTATTTGGCAGCGTTAACATTCTTGATGCTAATGGTGCTGAGTTCATCTGCATAGGTTACTAGCTCCCCGACGTTTCAGATTTTTCCTGAATTGGAATGCTGAATGCAAATATTATCCCAATTTACAGAAAAATTAATCTCTAGTCTGGACGCCTGTCACCTGGTCAGCTTTGAAGAACTGGCAACTTAATCCAAGCTGTCTCAATCACTCCTTATCTAAGCCTCAAATGTCCATCTATTGGACTACATTCTACTTATTCTCCATCCTCTGAATAAGAATAGGAGTTTCTTGTCCCAGGAATTGAGTTTACTACATTTTGAAACATGTTTTCATTTGGGCTTGTTTGGCTTTTCCAAACTCCTTGAGACATGATTTTCCTGGACGTTTTTGTTGATTATGTGGGTCAAGTGCACACATATTTATTCTCTTTTCACTAACTATAGCAATTGATTTCAGTTAGAAGTGAAGCTGCATACTGTGCATAAGCTATGTTGTTTATCCCAACTGTAGGAGACATCCAGAATAGCAACATTTTTAGGGTAACTTAGTAGATTTGATCTGCATGTATACAATAACCTTTTTCTTTCAGTAGCTTTGAGTGGCCAGCAGAAGCTTATGATAATGTGTGAACTGAATCTCAGCTGGGGCTGATTCTGGATCCCAGCTGACACTTGTTAGTTCTGCTCCTAAACTGAGTTGTCTTAGCTCATTCTGAGTTTCAACTAGATGTGTTTTAAGGGATTTAGCCTTCAGCCGGACCTAATCAGTATAGCTTTACTCGTTTGAAAATTACAGGTGTTTTTGTTTTTTTGTCGCAGAGGTTTTTGGGTACCATATGTTCTTCATGTGTCTTCACAAATGGAAGAAAACATTTTCTTTCATATGAAGTGATTCAGCTACTGAATTAGAGTGAGCCATATTCAGATTACGTAATATGTGATAAATTTATAAAAGTGATCGCAAAGTATGCAAAAAGTAAGTCACTGCTGGTGCTCATACGGTTAACTCAGTGAAGAAGAAAAATAGGAGATTTCCATTGGCTGGTCTGCATGCTGTAGTCAGAGCTCTAGTGTTTCATAGAGACAGAGGGCCGTCCCTCTGAGCACAGCTCCAGCCCCTTCATCTGGTTCTATTTAAGGCCTCTAGTGCCGACTCTTATGATTGGCGTACACAACCCCCTACTCTTCCTCCAGCTCTAGCCCCAACTGAGGAGAAGGAGGCTTTTTAGCAGATGGTTTATTTTCCAGGGGAAACCGTTTCTTTCTCCCACTCCACTGTCCTGTCCTCAACTAGCTATAGCTCACTTCTCTCTTTCTGCCTATCCAGCTCTTTCTGCCTCTCGTTCTTTGCCCCCTCTCCCCTCTCTGCTTTTCCTTCAATGTGTCTTCCTATATCTACTGTACCTGCATCTCAAATTTGTTGGACTATAAGGATGAGGCCTCATAAGTAACATAGAATGGATTCTCTTCAGCTGACCGCTTGATATTAGAATTTTTGGAGCAATGTGCTTTTCATAGGCTTTCAGCCACTCCATTGCCCTTGAAGTTGGCTGGAGAGGGATGCAGCTCTATGGCTAGACTCTCAGAAAGATGCACTGAGCCCTGTGAATATTGTCATTGGCTGAGCTCTACTGACAAATTGGTCTATGGCACAACGGGTGCCCAGCAGTCATTCTCGTGGACCTATGGCCGGCAGCTGGCTGACAGCGTGTTTTTTTCCAACAACCCCAGGTCTGGATGCCTCGGATCCCATGCTTCTAGAGCAGTATGTGGTGGTGGCCAGTTACGAGAAACAAGAGCCTGCTGAAATCAGCCTTCAAGCTGGAGAGGTGGTGGACGTTATTGAGAAGAGTGAGAGTGGTGAGTGAGCAAAACAAACATACAGTACAAAAACATGTTGGACATGAATAGACAGCAGACATAAACACATGCATGGCTGCAGGCTGTCCGCCAAATATTCAAACACAATATTAAACACACACTTCCATGAATCCATGATTACTTTCTTTCCTGCATCCTCAAATGTCCTGGCCCATTCCTCCTCCTTTCCCTGTCTCAGCCCTCTCCTCTTTCTTTCTTTCCCTTCTACCCTTACCCTTTATCTCCCCCCTCCTTCTTTGTCCGCAGCCTGCTAGCTGTTCCTGTTCCTTAGCCCCATCTGGAGGCTCGCTTTGGCCTGCAGTCAGGCCTGTTTTTTCCCAGTGTTGGTTTAGGCTGGGGGCCAGAATGTTGCCTTTAGCAGGAGGAATGTCTTCCAGACTCATATTAATTATTCCACCTCATTTTAATGGAAAGAGTGGTAGACATGCTGGATTTACAAATGCCAGCTGCAGAGAGTCCTGAGTCAGCTATTTAATCTCTGGAAAAGGCTAGCAAACCCGGCCAATGATTGTATTTCAGGATATGTCATTCCATTTGAAACTGCACTGAAGTCAGTAAGACACTGACTAAAGCTACAACTCCATATGAAATTCTGGGAATATGCTGTGGTGTTTGTTTTGATTCTTCTAGGAATGGCCAGCTGAAATGAATATGAATCAAATGATACACATAGTATGACAGTTCTTCATCTGAAGTAAAAATTATTGGGGCTTGGTGGCTCAGTGGATTAAGGCGCATACCACATAACCGTGACAGACCTGGGTTAGAATCCTGCCCAGGACCTATGTCGCATGTCATCCCTCCTCTCTCACCCAACAGTAAAAATTCTTTATTCATTGTCCTTCTCTAGCCTACAGTATTAGTGACCACTATTAATTGATATGTAACAAACCACACACATTCCCAACCACTGCCTTAAGACATGCATTGCTATGTGCTGTAACTAAAGCTCTGTCGTATTACACTTTGAAGAAAAGCTAGACATAGTTCAATGTTGTGAGTACAACTTGTGTCTTGTGATGAATAATGCAGTAATGACACATACCAAATCCCTCCACCATCACTTTAAGCCACTATATGTTGCAGTTAAGGACACCTGCCCAAATCCCTTTTCTTTTAAAGAGGGTTTGCCATATGAATCACAAGAGTGACTGGGGAGGGATAGGCCCAGTAACAGGGTCTGAAGTATAGCTAATGGTGTGCTCAGACAGTAAAACAGTAATTGGACTCATGTGTTCTTCAGAGGGAAGAAGGAGAAAGAGAGAGAAGGGGAAAGGGTGATCAGGGAAGGAACTGGACTTAGGTTTCACATTGGGTGTGAGTAAAACCCCATGCCAGAGTAGCCTTAAGGAAGAGTCAGTAGAGTGGGACTGCTTTGAAGTATCACATGTCCTGCCTTTGGGTCCACGTTTTTGTTTACCATCCCTGGTCCAGTACGATTTCAACCCAATGGGGAGCCACTTTGAGGCGGATATTCCAACACCTTGAAGTCCTTTTACCAGGGGCCTTATACAGGAACCTTTCCTCCAGGATATGCATGAACTTGAAGTGCATGGCCCTGTGCCTTTAAGTAGAGGCCTCTTCACATTTGTATTTAAGCAGATCACTGTGCAAAGTTATGGTTGGTTTATTTTAGTGTGGTGATGGGGACTGAGAAATATACTTCATATACTTCAATGGCCTTATAGTAGATTTATGATTTCTGGGCTTCTATGTTGGACTTCTTTCTAGACTCGCCGTTTTGTATCGCCGTTCAACAATCATACAGAGAGAAATCCATCATAGATGAGGAAGAGACACCAATTTCTCCACTGACAGTAGCCTCAATAGTCTACAATGGAATGCTGCCACAAGACATGTTGCATTTTGAGTAAGGGGTGTGACAACTTTTTTCTCAACTGGAAAAACATGCTCTCTTGTTCTTACTATTGCTTTCATTATTGCTCTTTCCACCTACACGTAAAACCCAGCTGAATATAACAAGTTCAGAGTTGCCGAACTATCGTGCAAGGACAATGGCTATTGGCGACTCAAAAAGTTGCTAGAAGTCAATCCCCCACTCTTAGTGGACGGTGGGGGCTACGCTGTGTATGGGAAGCACTGTGAGCATCAGACATCTTTGGATTAGACAAGCAAGTAGTGCAAATGTATGTGCATCAGCATCAGCTTTACCAATTTATTGCCAAATGCTTTGGGAGTCAACACATTAACGTTGTTCCCCATGGTCTGAAATAGTAGCTAGATTTGTCGCTAGCTTTTGACACAAAAGTCACCAGGTCTGAGTTGCCTAATCTGGTAACAAAGTAACGAGTCAAGATGTAAGTAAGTAAGTCAAGATGGCAACAGTGAACAAGTCTAGGCAAGTTTTCTGGGGGTTGTCGAAGCCATTCTGGGAAATGTAGGAAATCACAAACTGAAGTAGAAGTAGACAAGGGATGTTGAGGGAAAATGGGTACAACAGTGAACATGAAATGCAGTGAACATCACAGATTGCTGATGTTTAATATATGTTTTTATAATAGTTTCTGAGGTTGGAATTTTCCTTTAAGCCTAAAGTCATTCAACATATTTGTGGTGCACTGATAGACACCTTTCCCAAAGTTTGAAGTGAATACAAACCCCCTACATTGTGCTGTGGGGCATGTTTCCAAAAGCACAGCTAGCATTTAACTGAAGTCTCAACACCTCCTGCAATGGAAGCAGGTTGCTCCATTTGGCTGGGTGACATCACTGCACGCCCCTCTGCCAATACTAACAAGTCCAGGTGCATGCTAAGAAGATTTCAGAGCTCATTTGCTTTACCATCCAATCTCTAGCAGGATAAGTGTACACCTTTTATGGTTTCTGACAGATTGATCTGTGAATTACAGACCTAAGTGTTGAACATGCTGAACACATGCTCTTTATGAACTCACAGTACTAAAAGGTGTCTATTACCTTTTGTAATGACAAAAGCGTGGTGTAGATTTTTATGGATCTCTGAGCTATAGCCTATGACACACACATTTTCCTTTAAAGCAATACTATACATCTAAGCCAGCATGGTTTCCCCGCAGAGTTTTTGGATCCCTCAAGTGGAAAATCTTATATGGACAAATTCTCATCTAATTTATGTCAGTGTTCTATGTGTCTGGTTGGTTTTGAGATGTGTTGCCAGAGGTGTGCTAGTATGACAGTATGAGCCATTTATGTAGAATTGGAATATCACAACACCTTTTTATAGTAATGCCACTGTACCATATACTGTGCCTGCGACTGTTGCCCAGTGCAGTAATGGAGTTTTCCTTACCTTGGATTAGATAATATATGCCTTTGACAGGGCAGTGAATCTAGGTCAGACCTATAAGCAAGCTCAGCTTTCTTCACTTTTCCAGCCTGCTGTCCCAAGCCAAGGCAGTATTTTCCATTCCACTCATTTGATGATATTTTTTTGTTTCTTGGCCTATTTTTCATTGGGTCTATATTGATTCATGTTTTGGTTTGTGGATGCTTGATGTGATTGAAGTAGGTGCAGTGTGTGGTAAATCAACAGGGTTAGGATAAGGCACAGACGAGTGGCTAAGCTTGATGTTGATGTTCTAGGTTGTGTTTTGTAACATTCAGTTCTTTTAGAAAAATCCTCTTGAAAGACAGAAATTCTAATTTGCCAAGATCCATAAATACAAACATAAGGTTTGATCTGAATGAGCAATATGAAAGTGTTGGACAGGTTGCATGAGAGTATTTTGTTACTGTGAGCCAAAAACTTTGCTGTAAGTGCCTAATCACAATTTGTTTGCTATTCATATTAATTGTGTCCTTGCTCTTTCTGTATGATAGCAGTTATTTTATTTATCTATTTTTATGAGAGTTTGCCAGGGGGAGACGCTGGCTCAGGAGGAGAGAGCAGTGCAGGGAGAAACTCCGAGGGAATATGGAAAAAGCCATTTCCTGCCAAAGTTAGCGGTTCGGAGAGGTTGGTTCATTATATTGGCTTAATGGATCCTCCAGGATGCCTCCTCAGCTTTCACTATATTGGAGAGATGATAACCAAAGCTAAGCTAGCACTGCAACTTCCACTACCTTGCAGGCCAGTTCCAATGCACTGTATTCAGCAGTTTAAACTTTGGCCTCCAATAGAATAGTATATAGGAAAGGAGAAATAATTTACAGTCACTTTCCTCTGGAAATACTCTATGTACCCTTTGCAGCCTGTTTGCCTACACCTCAAGGGCAGCGTTAGGCTTGCCGTGCCCAGTCCAGTGTAGAAAATATCCCTCTATAGCCTGATCTGGATTTACCTTGGCCCTGCTCCAAGTCTAGATCAGTTTCTCTCAATTGTAATTTGCCAAATGAACTCCTGGAATGTCTGTCTGTGTTGGGGAGGGCAGCTGAGATCTGTCAGTTCCTCAGGCTCCCCCAAGACCCCTTGCTGCCACCCATGTATGCATGTCTACCTCTCCACCCTGCTTCAGTCAGCAGGAAGGATTTCAGGAGGGCCTTGTTCTTCTTATTAAAACAGTGATCTTTATAGCATTGCCCTCTTAACTTAAGGAACACAAATGATTTTAGGTTGCCAACTCTGAACCATTGACAAGCTGGGTAGTGCAGCCAGAACTGCACATAAGGAATATCATCCAGTTGATGTTTGACTGTTTGGTTGGAAGCCTGTAGCTTAGACTGCTGGAGGAAAATCCAGGCATCTGAAGAAGGTCTGGCCCTCATAGTTCTGCGTGGCGTTATGGACATGGCACAGAATGACCATCTTCACATGGAAAAGATGTACTCATAGAATGATGTCTCCGATGATCTATGAGCTCGGCTCAATAGGCGCACATCGTTCAGAAAGAAGGTCGGGCCCTTCTATTACCTCTCTGAGTCTCACGATCCATAGATTGTTTCTCCTGGAACATGCTTCCAGGGCCTCACATTTGGCCTGGACCGATTTCAACTCCTCAGAAAGATGACTGACTTTCCCCTGTTATTAGATAATAACACTCCTGCCATGTGACTCAATAGATGCCTTAGAGAGCTAATATTAATTTGGGTCTCCTCACAAAAGTTAGAAAGCATCGATTTTGGCATCAATAGGAGTGCAGAGTTAAATTTTCAAAGAATCAATGTTCTTGTGAATGCGATGGCATCAGATATACTGGCCCCTCCACCCTGGCTTGATGTGCAGGAGGCATCTAGGCAAGGCCAGTGGGCCCCTGGTGTTCAAACTTTTAGTTCCCCATTTAGGCATGTTGCAGTTTCAGCAGGAATTAGTTGGGTGAATATGAAAATGAAAACCCTATAAATCTTGTCAAAGAACCCCTGAATAGAGGATGTGGAAACATACGGAGGACACATTATCCACACACAGCACCCCCCATCTGCCACATTCATTCAAATCACTGTAGGAAGCATCCTTCATTAATGATCTCAGGAATTTACTGTATACTGGATTTTCAGATATAATGAAAGCTTTAGGATTTTAAGTTTGCGAGTGTATGGCATTTCTGCATTGGCATTTATTGCTATGTTCTCTTGTATCGTCTCAGATACTGATACAGGAAACAGATGAAGAAAGGGAGTAAGAACAATATTTAAGAGCAAGAATAGTATGTAGTGGATGATATTAGTGCACAGTAATCAGTGTGTGCCCAACAGAGCCAACAAAGTGTCTCTCTCTCTCTCTCTCTCTCTCTCACTTAAGAATTGACCATTGAGTTGAACCAGCATTTAAGAGGCGGCCTGTTAGGCACTCAAGGATTTCTGTTTCTCCAAATCAGTGGCGCTTAGAGAGTGCACAAGATGTGGGATGTAGCTTAGTTTAGACCATGAGGGGATCCTTTCAGAGGCTGGGAGGGAGAGAAGGTGGTTCCTTAGGTCAACATTAGCTCTTGAAAGTCGTTTTGTGCCATTTTTGCCTCCCCCTCATAGCAGAGCCACCCAAGTAATTGAAACCCACTGTTTTATGAAAACTGGAAGTGTGTGTATTGAGCTGGTTAGGTTCCCCCTTTTGCTGGATATACTGTTAATAAATACAGAAGCTGGAAGTGAATGGGTTTTTCTCCTACTCAACAGTGGTGTCAGATATCTGCAGGACTGCTGAGCCAATGCATTCCTCATCATTTTTGGCCCTGAAAAAAAAAACAAATGGGCCCCTTGTGCTGCTGAGTCTATGGTTATAATATTCAATCAATACATCAAATCTGTAGAAAATCTTTTGTGAGTATTTCAGATTGACCCTAAAACACAAAGTAATGCTGTTTGTTAAATGTGCTGTACAGTGCTTTACTGTGTTGTGTGCTAAATAATAGTTTTAGGTCTATATGTCCTGATGATGATTTATAGGGATGAATGTAATATTAAGGAGACAGTAACTCATTGTAATGACACACTGTGTTATGTATGTCATTGATTAAGTATCGGACATGGATCATTATATATCTTGAATATACTGTATATATATAATGTATATAAATAATATATAATTATATATATAGAATTTTTGTTCTTTGGTTTATCCATTCACCTTAGAACAAAAACCCAAAATGGCAGGAGTCCAGTTTCTTGCTGCAGCAGGGAATCTGTTGTTGATTACAGTAAAAAGGAGGCATGAGTCTTTAACCTGATAGAGTTTCCAGATGGCAGGTACTGTATGGGAGACAAATGGAGCTCCTCTCTCTTTGTCTCTGTCTATCTGTCTCTCTGCCCTTACAGAGGTAGAGCATAGGGTGAGTGGAGGTATGAGGACAGCTTCATCACTTTTGTCAAAGGCAGTCAAGAGTGGAAAGAAAGAGCGAGAGTCAGAGGAAGTAAAGAGCGGGAGAAAGAGAGAGAATGGCAGCCAAGAGGGAGAAAGAAAGAGAGAGATATAGTCAGAGGATGTAAAGCGGGAGAAAGAGAGAGAGGAAAGGAGGTCGAGAGAGAGAAAGAGGGAGTGCCAAAGACAGTAAAGGGAGAAGGAGGAAGAGAAAGAAGAAGGGGCATTCAAGAGATAGTATGAGACAATCATCCTGTCAGAGTTGTTCCCATGAGATGACACACAGAGTTTAAAAGTTTATTCCCTCTGCTGTCTTCTACAAGAGAGATTTTTCACGTAGCATTACAGCTGATGATGGGATAATAGACAGGAGAGAGAGAGAGGAGAGAGTGAAGGTGAAGCATAGCTTGAGGTACTGTCTGTCTATGTCAAATGAAGTTTATTTTTACAGCACCTCAATCACAGTTACAGTCTCAAAGGGCTACAATAAATGAAAATGACACCCCCCAAACTTAGATCCTCAATGAAAACAAAGTAAAACTGCTACAAAAACTTGACAAAACCTTGGAAAGGGCATCACACAGAGAGGATCCCTCTTCCGGGACAGTCAGGCGTGTAATTAAATGTTGATAACAAAATACACAAAAAACATTATTTCACTGCTGGGGTGAACATCTGGATCTGGAGCGGGATCATCAACGTCAACTTGGTCACTATCGTCACTGCCGTCATCAAGGTCATCATAAGAACATCACCCTTTGTTTCTATCTCTGTATCTTTTACACTCACACATATTAGAAAAGGGCAAATCAACTGTACAGCCCCAATTACTCTGCAAAATAAAAAGCGCAAACTATAAAAGTAAAAGGCAAAGAATATTTCTTTGGTCATATGTAGGCCGATTCGAAGTTGACATAAGTCATGCATGTGAAAACTATGTTCATATTGTCCTGTGATAAAGTGCAATTAGTTGTATCCCCAAGCCTATGGACGTGCTTGAATATGCTACTTTTTTCACATTGAAATAACAATAAATATATTAGACATATTATACATTATCAGTCTGTGTCTGTCTGTCACTCTGTGCGTACTTGCCTAGTCATTTCAGTAATATTAACGGTGCTTTGGGGCATATACCATTTGCTGTGCACATGTGTGATATGGGCGGGGCCAGTGGTGAGCTTGGCTGTCAAGGTGAGGCTAGTGGCCATGGCACAGGGAAAGTAATAGCAGCAACAACAAGCTAAAGATGAGGCAGACAAGGCCACCTGTTCAAAAGTACAGGTGAACATCACCATTGCTGTTTTTATTGCAGATTGCCTGCGTTCACCGTCTGCTTCTTCAATGCCTGCACGGGACCAACAATTTTCAAGGTGAAAAGTTGTATAATATAGCTTTAATTCCTGGACCCTTTTTTTGATTTTATATAGCAATACCAGCCATTTTTATCTGGAAACTAGCTGCCACTATAGACCCATTGGGCCTATAGTGGCACAGTGCTGTTCTATCAACAGCTTATTCAACAGCTCTGCATTGATCCAAACAGACCTGGAGATCAATAGAATATCATCAGGCAGCGTAATATACTGCAGGACACACAGACACAGGTCACTGCAACCGCAACCTGGCGCTCCTCTCGCTGCTCTGTTTGAATTACATCGACCACATGATAACAAAAACACACACACACACATACATACATGCACGCACACACACACACACACACACACACATTTTATCTTCTATTCCTGGGAAAGAACTGGACAAAAAAAAGGACTAGAAATGTCACCGAACTTTGATGCTCCATCTCATTAACCCACGTCAAGGAGAGACAGAGGGATAAAGAGAGTGACAAGGAAAACGTTGTGAGAGAGAAGAGATGTGAGTAATTCTCCCAGCCTGCTGATTCACACTGGGAGTAGCAAGTCGTTCAATAATGTATTGATTTTCTTTCGTGAGCTTTTCATTTTCTGAGCGATTGATGCACATGATTATCTGACTGATCCCAATGACCGTTTCTGTCCTATTTTTGTTGGATAACTAGCACAGTCTGTGTGAATGCCTGTCTATCTTAACATCCACCTGTCTATCTCACAATCTGTCTGGTTGTCTATCTGGCTGGCTGCGTTTTGGTTCATTTGGTATTCTGACTTAAATGATTATTTTTCTGAACATCTGCTTACCTGAGCATGTGTGTGTTTGTGTGTGTGTGTGTGTGTGTGCGTGTGTGTGTGTGTCTTCTCTGTCTGTATGTGTCTATCACTCTTTGTGTATGTGTTTCAGTCCCTGCTGACCTGTCTGCTATCCATCTGGCCAGCCAGAAAGCATTTGCCTCTCATGTAATGGTATTTTTTTCATTTGTTTTAATTTCTATAATCTCTCTCTCTCTGTGTATGAGGTAGAATGCATGTGTCTGGGTGTAAGTGCCTGCTTAAGGAGCCTCATGTGCACAGTGGGGTGCAAGAGTCACATAGGGTACAGAGGGTTGACAAAAGAATGGAAATACCTAACAATGTATTCATATAAAGCAACCGATAAGAGGTAGGACCGCCCTCCAGAACTTCACATGAAGGTTCAATGATTTTGTTTAGTGGGTTTTGTTAAACTGCCCTGTAAGTGTCCATCTATCCCTGTTGATGAGTCTCTTTGTTGGTGAGGTCTGTCCATATACGGGACATTGCTGTTGTGGGCTGAAAACCTTGTATCTCCAAAATGTCAACTTTTCAGGAATAAACAGTCTTGTTTTTAGCTGACAACCATGGATTTTTCAGCTTATTCAATGGATGTGTCAAGTGCCATAGAACTTTGTCAACCCATAGAGGACCATGTAATGTAAGTTCAAGCAGGAAAATCATCAAAATTGGAGTTGTCACCCATGATTTTCCAGACTGTCTCCCAACTAATGCACTCTGTTGCTGTTGTCTCATGGTGCTTTGAAAACTTATAAAAAAATATAAAAGTGGTGGTTGTCAGACCTCTTTTAAAACTGACACATACTGCTAATTGGCATTCAACTTAATATGACTCGCGTGTGTGGCTTTGTAATTGTTATTTAGTGACTTCAAAGTTAAAGTCCTTTTCCGTGTGATGTTTCTCTATATTTGTAGGCGTGTATGAGTGTGGAATGCAAAGAGAGGGAAATATTTCATCATGTTCAGCCAATGTCTGAAGTGTTGGAGGGGTTCCACGGTAGGGTCTCAAAGTGAATTTCAAAAATATGTCTGTCTGTCTGTCTCTCTCTCTCTCCCAGCATGTTGAGACAGAACCTGGGTCGTTCCACTCGTTCCATCTGTCTGGTTCTGGCGTGTCTATCCCTCGCTCTCCACCTCCTTCTGGCACTTTTCTGTCTCTCTGTCCTCCAGACAGCCTGTGTCCTTCCTCCGTCCTCCTCCTTTTCTTCCTCCATTCCTGGGACTGATGCCCATCACCGCCAGTTAGTCTCCCACTCCTCCTCTTCTTCTTCTTCTGCCTCTTCTTCACATAAACTGCCAACACCTCCTCAAAATGGAGAGCATCACAGTATGGACGCCAACCAGCCACACCGTAAAGGGAAAGCCTCATTCAATGGTGTCACTGAGAGGGAAAAGGAACTGATTGGAGCCAAGATGGCTGCCAAAGTTATCCAAAAGGTCAAAGGTCATTCCAAGCTGGAGGCTCTGTTCAACCACCCACTGTACAACCTGCCACGCTCTGAGCTGCACGAAGATGATTGGCTGCTGAGGGTGAGGTCAAATGAAGATGCAGGAAGCGAGGAGGAAGAGATGAAAGACAGCGCTGCTAATGACAGTGAATGGTGAGTACGGTTAAAAAAAGACAGAGAAAATGGATCAATCCAGTACAGATGAGGTTTTTACAGTATGGATTGCATGCTATAATGAATCACTGCTGCCCCACTGCGTCGTCCCTGTGTGTATCTCTCAATTTCAATTTGATGGTTATTGGCCATTTCTGCCATCCATCACGTCCATCTCCTCTCCTTAAGGCAGAGCGCCAGTCAGGAGGATGGCTATGACAAAGCTAATTGGACGAGCAACGTGGAGACCCACCCTCTCTGGCTGCGGTTCCACCTGGGCATCTCTCGCTGGGAGCTGTACAACAGGAAGGACCCCAACCTGGCCCAGCTGACTCACTATCTGGCAACACAGCGTTTCCTCAGTGTTGGTGAGTATTGGTGAGGAGGGCAGGGCTAAAAGGTGAGAAGAGAGAGAGCAAAAGAGTCGAAGAGGCAGAAAGAAAGGTATCAGGTAGAAGGGAGATGGCAGAAGTGGGGGCACGGTGCAGAAGGAAGAGAATTACCAGGGATTTAATTTTTGTCTGTTCCTAAAAGTATATCCACTGATGTATCGCCCAGGCAGAATTGGCACTATACCTACCTGATGACATCTCATACTGCAGGTGCACAACACATTAGAGTTGTTTAGCAGACACTTTTTATCCAAAGCAAATTACAAAGGTGATAGTTGACACTATGTGGGGATTGAACCCACAACCCTGAGACTGATAATCTCATGCTCTACCAACTGAGCTGTCTGGGCCAGACACACTGCACATCCTTCTTGTTAGGTATTCTGCACCACCCAGCTACTCATGTGAGGGCAACTACATTATTATCCACAAACTGTCTGGATATCATGTTTATGATGCTCCAATGAAGTTAGACATGTCAGCCTGATGTTCCAATTGTTAAAAAAGTGATGTAAGTGCGGTCACATCTTGCTTGAAAGATCGTCAAAGGGAAAGGGAGGAAGAGAGAGAGAGAGACAAAGACAGTCAAGTATGACAGACAGTTTCCACAAGGCAGCACATAGTGTTTAAAAGTTTAAGAGAGACTTCAATCAGTATTACAGCTTAGAGAGACGGGGTGTGTCTTTCTGTCTGTAATTTACTATCTTTCACTCTCACACATATCAGAAAAGAGTAAATGAGTTGTACAGCTCCAATAACTGTGAGAACAAGTGAGAAAAATACTATCGTTTAGCACATTGAGAGTCTACATAGTGGTACCAGATAGGTCAAGTCTTGTTTTGCTTTTTAAATCGTTTTGGAGCTCTGTCATGGATTTCTTGTGAATGTATTATCTTGTTTATTTGGGTTCAATGCCAGACTGATAGAAGGAAGCTTTAGAAAATACACTTGTGATCAGTGAACAAAGTTAAACTGAGCTGCACCTTTTAGTCGAGTATATGCCAGTCCTCTCTAACATCCATATTTAAACTGAAATTGAATGCAGACACCACAGGGGGCTGCCTTGTTCTGTTCACCAACACTAATGACGACTACACTACTTGACCTCATCTCTACCCACTATTTCCCTGCAAGTGTCAGAGTCTATTCTTAGCATGTTCATTTGGATTCCTCTCGGTTAAACACAATTACAGTCAAAGTCAGAACCATGCTGCATTTTCATTTAATTCTAATCCCTTTATACAAACTAGAGAGCCACAGGCGATACGGGATGCTGGGATGCTCTGGGATGCTTACATTTCGACTCGGCGTGGTCCTCAGAGGATGTCTTCCACACACACACTCATATCTCTTATGATAGACACTCATATCATACACACATACAGTTCGCAGGCGCACAAAGACACTGACACAGGAAAGGACATGAACATTTCCATCCTACACCCAGGAGGTTTCATGTTTGATGATCCTCAAATCCTCTCTGTTGCAAAGATGAGAGTTTGAAGAATCTGGAAAAGCAAATAAGGAGGGAGCATGTTAGGACAAGATTGTGTGTGTGTGTGTGTGTGTGTGTGTGTGTGTGTCTGTTTGTGTGTGTAGGTGTGCGTGTGTGTTTTTTTAAAATCTTTTCTATCTGCCTTTTTCTATCTATGCCATTATAACATTATAATAATCTGAAAAACAAAAACAGGATTATTTTCTTTTGGATTGAGGCACAATCCTTGGACAATTCACAACACAAGGACACGCAGAGACACACACACACACAAACTCGAAACTGAAAATTAAGTTATTATGATTCCAAACAGAAGGCAGGCACATGGGTAGAAGCTGCAAAAAACTGATGGGTGTTTTATAACAAGTCAAAAGCCAGATAATCGAACATCACAAATCTCCAGCTCACATGATCTTTTGTTCTGGGGTCATAGATGTAATCCTCCCACAAGCTTACATTATCTCAATCACCCACACACACGATTCAGCCTCCAAACACACGCACACACTGATCCTGACACACACAAGTACACACAGACGAACACGTGCACACACATGCTTGCACACACACACTCACAATCGCTGTTTGCCCTCATGCAAAGACAGACAGTGGTTTAGCTATGTAATGGGCCCACCGTGTGGAGAAACAAGCTAAATGCATGACAAGGAGACTACATAATCCAGTACTCATATTACTTTACAGTCATTTAGCAGACACTTTTATCCAAAGCGACTTACAAGTTAGAGTTTTTACACTACATTGGGATCGAACCCATGACCCTGAGAGTCTCATGCTCTACCAACTGAGCTGTTCGGGCCAGACTACATATAAATTCATAGAAAAACTGTGTACATCTCTCTGAGTTTGTCACAGGAATAAACAATAGATTAATCTAGTGTGTGTGTGTGAGAGAGAGAGAGAGAGATGTGTTGGAGGTTCAATGGCTTGTATGTATTACACAGTAAATATAGAAGTGAGGCGCTTGCCTGTGTGTTTGTATTTTGGTGTATTATTGATATATTTACTGTATGTATCTTTCAGTTCAGAAGACTGGAGGTACCCAGTTGAAACTGCTCATGTCCTTCCCTAACTACGGACAGGCTCTGCTCAAACCCATGAAGTAAGACCACCATGTCCTAATACTGACTCACTGACTGACTGACCGACTGGCTGACTGGCTGACTGACTGGCTGACTGACTGAGCAGTAGCTTTTGTAGGCTTCTGCTGACATTCAGGCTAACTGGTAAACAGAATGGTGTCTCCGCTGCTAGCACTGTGTGTACATCATCATATTTGTGTGTGCGTGTGTTTGTTGTGCAGACAGTCCAGAGATGCAGAGACAGATTTCAACCTCTTCTACTTCTCAGACTTCGAAAGACACAACGCAGAGATTGCTGCCTTTCACCTAGATAGGTACATTGGGGGTTATACTGTACTTGTGTAAAATGGTGATTGAAGGGCTCTATAAGGGCTCTTTCTCTCCTGGGTCTTATTACCTAAAGCCTTAATAGTTTTTCGAGCATCAAAGAGATCATCATAAGATATAGTTTGTTTTTTAGGTGTTTCCCACAATCTTTGTAACTTTCGTAATGCATCCAGCGCTATCGTTTGTAATTTTCAAGGTGTAGTCATACGGCACATATGTGTAACAGGGTACAAAAACCTGACCAACTTGTTTCGCTCTCTCTTTCTTGTCCTCCTTTTCATCCCTGTGTCCCTCTACTTCTCTATATGATGCATGCTGTCGCCCTCTCTGTCTTTACCCTTTTATATCTCCCTCTTGTTTATCTTTGTCTCTATTCTTTGTCTCTATTCTCATGTCTCTTTTTTGTTCTATCTCTCTCTCTCTTTCTCTCTATCTCTCATTTCAGATTGCTGGGTTTTCACAGAATCCCTCCAGTGGTTGGTCGACTTATCAATGTCACCACAGAGATCAGAGAGATTACCACCGATCATAGGCTCTCTAGGACCTTCTTCACCTCCCCTGGTGTGTGTGTGTGTGTGTGTGTGTTTAAGCATGAGTATGAATCCACACATGCATGCATTTCCCATTACACTTTCTCCTCCCAGACATGGGAGGTACCGTATGGCAAAACAAATCCTATTGGCAACAGTAGACGCCAGCATATGCAAGCAGGGAACCTGACCACTAAATCAAACCTACTCCCTCTGACTCCCTCTAGTGGGGAATGTGTGTTTCTACGGCCAGTGCGAGTACTACTGTTCAACTGAGCATCCATTATGCGGTCGGCCCCATGTTCTGGAGGTATCCCTGGCTGTCATGCTGCCTGACCTCACCCTTGCTCCACGCAGGTCCTGGAGGTCACCGTGGAGGCGATCATACAGCCGCACCAAGCTAGCACAGTGGGTACATTGTCTGATGAATGAATGTTCTCTCTGGCTCCTTGTCTGTCTGTCTGTCTTTCTCTCTTGTCCCCGTAAATTGTCACATCACTCCAAAGTGGCCTTAAGTTAAGGACAAATTCCTCTGTTGCCAGACAAGAAAGTAAACCTCAACCGCTGACTTATCCTTAACCTTGACCTTGACTTTAACCTTGTCCTTTAACTTAAAGCTGCACTGTGCAAGATTTTAATGTAAAAATACACTTGTCTTATCAGCCTAAACTACAAAATGGGGCTGCATCAGAGAAGAGCGTCCCATTCCCCCTAATTGAGACGCTGTAGATTTTCCCTATTTGCCCAAATGAAGTTCTAGTGTCTGTAATGGTCACATGTGGAAAATCACAGGACGTGACGAATCACAACTGAAGAGCACATTTGACTCAGTGTCACTGCACTATTGTTCTCAGTTGGGAGAAGGACCCGGCCTACTGTGACACAGTGAAACAGACGCCTCCCTACAACCATGGCACCAGACTGGTGGATCTCATTGACATGGCTATACTGGACTTCCTTATGAGTCAGTCCTTGCATTTAACACTCAATATAGAAGAAGAGTGAGGGGGCACTGTCATAGCTAGCCTTAGAGAATATAGAGGGAAGTTATATCAGTTTATGGCATTTTACATGATTGTAGTGAGGTTTATTTGTTGATAACTGACTCCCTCACAAGTGTATTTAGTATCTTGGGGACTAGCTTATATACACGTTAAGGTCTTGTTGGAGATAAGCTGTTTATATGCCTCTTCATATCCTGATTAAGAATTTAAATACAAGACAAAAATAATATTCCAAATATATTACTGGAAACAGAACTTAAGTTAGTATTTTGCAGTTTCTAAGAATCCGGATATGATCCCAATAGCTTATCTTAGCCATTGTAAACAGCACATGGCTTTTATATGCACAACTATTAAAAAAAAAACTTATTTCATTCAGTTTCATTCAGTTAGGGATTTTTATTTATTTATTTATTTTTATTGTCTCTTCTTTTGAATTCTACCCATAGTCTTGACCCATAGTCAAAATTGTCATGAACCAACATTTTTCATCCAAAGGCAACATGGACAGACATCACTATGAGACATTTGAGAAATTTGGGAATGAGACTTTTCTTCTGCATCTGGACAATGGACGGGCGTGAGTATCTTTTACACCATCCCAGGTCATGCTATTGACAGTTATTATGAATTTATTCTGCATTTGTCCTACATTAGTACTGCTGACAATTCTCAACCAAATAGTTACCAGCCAGTTCCTTTCAGTGGCTAAAAAGAGAGCGATATTCTTCTGGACCACGGAGCCAAAGCACAGCAGTGGCTCAGCACGCATGCAGCAAAATGTGGGACGTCTACAATGGCTGTATCTGTATAATCTATTACTCATTTATGTCAAATATTTCTTAACTGAAATGTTGTTGTTGATGGTTTTCAGGTTTGGGCGTCACTCTCGGGACGAGCCCTCAATTCTAGCTCCCTTGCGACAGTGTTGCAGGTAAAACATATTCACCATATATTAATCGACAGAGAATTCCTAAAAACTAAGGTGAAGTGGTAGGAATCTGAGATTTTATTCCAAAGTACAACGTGCAGTACAGCAAACATTTCAGTCAGTTGATAATCTTTCAGTGTGTACAATGAAATAAGCTCAAGTCACAGGTCAGCTTTGCATGGTTATAGTACCTGATTCCATCATAGCAGTCTCACAGGTATAAGTGGCCAAGTTAGAGTAAACACTTACAGGAGACCTTAGCCACCTTAGCACAGATGGCTACAAAAATGAGACAAGAATTTTCATGAACTTTGCAACCGGTTGTAGTATATCTAGAGGTAAAGACTGAGGGAAAGAATATTATATTTTATATGGAATTTTGAAGGAAAAATCTACCCAATCCGTGAACAGACTTTGTGTGTTTGAAAAAGGAATCTTATTTAGAAAAAGTTCATGCAGAGCTTAAGAAAGTATGGTTTGTGTTGAGTCAAATGACAACCTGGTCTAATAAATATCCTATAGTCCTTCCTTTGCATCTTGATCTTAAACTTTTAAATCCTTCAAACTCTGCTTGTGTTCTCCACTCCCTTCCACCCTCTCTTTTAGGATCCGTCACTCCACCCTCCTCCGTTTGCGTCTCTTGTCCCTTCCTGGCCTTCGTCTGAGTGATGTCATGCGTGAGTCGTTAGCCCAGGATCCTCTGGAGGGCGTGGCCCCGCTCCTCTCTGAACCACACCTCTCTGCTTTGGACCGACGCCTAGCAACCGTCCTACAGGTGGTACGCACCTGTCAGGTTCACCATGACGACGTCATCTACAATGACATGGAAGGATATTATCAACAGCCTGACTGAGGAGAACACAATAAAAGAAATAAATCCTCGTAGCGACTAATTTATGTTGCCAGAAAGTAGGTGTGCATGTGAATACTTGATGGCTTTAGGGTAAAGGTTAGTGGCGAGGTAGCATAAAGTTTGGAGATCATCCTCCACCCATAGAGCACCTAAAACAGGACAGGAAGTGAAGATAAATGCAGAGACGTAAGTGTGTGCATCTACCTGAAAAATATGGAAGATGGGATTCAGAGAGCTATAGATAGAGAGAGATAGATAGCAAGGATTACTTTCAGATGCTTTTTGATTACATCTGTTATCAAATTAATATGTAATTATCTGCCGATCTCAAGTGTCTTATGAATGGGGATGCCTGAACTGAGGCCTTTTAATATCCACTGAGTCTTTCCCTGCCGTCCACCCAATATAAGCTGGGTTAGGCTCCGGCTGCCTGTGACCCTGAAATGGAATAAGCAGGTAAAGAAAATGAATGAATGAATGAGTGTACAAAATATTGGGACTGCCTGACCCTTTTCTGTGAAATCAACTGTGAATTCAGGTTATTTATTGATTTCACCTATTAAATCCACTCGGTCCTGAAAGGAAGATGTATATGAAACTAGGAAGATAAATTAAGGAATGTTTTTTTAAACCTCGAGATAGCTAAGAGGTGAATTGTGCAAAAGCGGGTGCAGCTCAACTTTAGGAAGGTGATCCTAACATACATGGAGCTGCTCTGTAACTTGATATGGTTCACTGCCTGCTTGTCACGGTTACTGGCCCCTGATTAAAACGCTCAATGGAATATTACATTTACTTGGGCTACAACTACACGGAGCAGCCAGTCAGCTGATCTTTGTACGTTCACACCCCGCTGTATCCCAGCTATTGGTTTGATCCGATACTTGTCATGAGACGCGATTGGCCACACAGCAACAACAAGCAACGCACAGCCAATCAGCAGACGCGATTAGTTTGTTTTGTTTCCTTCATCACTCTGCAGTGCCGTGATGCCATGCGTAGCTGTTAACAACGAGCAGGGTGTAGAAAGGTGGACAGTCACAGTGAGAAAAATAGAAACGGTGGAGTCGAAGAAGAGGAAGGCAGTTGAAGGAGATGTGGGAAAATGCTGTAAAATTAAAGACATGTTCGCAAGCAAGAGACTGGGTCAGTCAGAAAAAACACGCATCAAGTGCCTGCACACATGTTAGCAAAACAACTGCCCACTTGAATCTATTTCTTGTAAAATAAATGTAGGCGAAGAATTGCCAAGAAACTCGTGTCATCATATGGGGAAAGTGTGAGATGCATAAATAAACACCTGGAAACTAGTGAAAGTAAAGAGCGATGTTGTTTTCGGGAAGGTGGAGATTGCTGAGGGAGTAGAGGTTCAGCTGTGAGGGAATGACGCTTTGAGGATGGCATCATATGCATACGTTGCCTATAGAGTGAAGCCGGGGCCACTGTCAATAGTGAATAACAATGTTTGATGATGTGAGTGAAATCATGCTGTTGGGGTGTACACAGTACGTTAATGTTAGCCCTCTGATGTTACTTGCAATAACTCGACATACTATAGACTATAGGCTTTTTGCTTGTATGGATAAGGGTGAATGGAGTGCTCTTTTGACTAACAACAGTGATTTATATTGTAGTGAATGAAGCTGTGCATGTGGAATATGAGTGATATTTGGACTTTGTGGGGCTCTTTGGGAATGTACTTCCATTAATTTAACAGGTCAGCAAATATGTGTGTGTGTGTGTGTGTAAGTAAACAGGCAATATTTAGACTACAATTGATTATGGTATTACTATTGGTAGCATAGGTATTGCTGTAATGGCAACACTGTTGTGGTCTCTGTGTGCAGTGCGGCCTGGGTTACTATTAATCTTATTATTAAGGCTGATTTATCGTCCAAGTCTGGCCCTGTGTGTAGCTCTTCTTGGGCTTTGCAGTACCCTGCCACTGACCGGAACACACGACTTGTAGTCCGTTATAAGGGTACGCATCAAAATTACTTTCACTTTCTAAACGTCACGGGAAGGAGGAACCGAGACAAGCTAAGATCGGGTCTGGGTGGATTTCCGCCTATCATCGAAACCAGCAGTATTGTTTTGATTTTTAATCAAGAGACAAAAGACAGTATTAAGCCTAATAGTGTAATCTTGTTGCTTAGAAGGGGGTGCAGACTGCTGCGTGTCCTTAAACAAACGAGGTGTCAACAAATCCATTTATTTTCATGCATTTTTTTTTTATTTTGTGATCTGTTGTGTGCCGTTCTGATCGCGTACATCAGAGTGGAGGTGCGCGGAAGGCAGAGCCAATGGACCCGCTGGATTTTCTCGAGCATGAACAACTACTGCTGTTTTTCCACCGTAATAAGACCGAGATGTCCTGCATGGACAAACCGCACACCTTCCTCAACCAGCTCAGGGATTACGACCTGATTTCAGAAGACAAGTACAAGGTGAGCTACTGAAAGGGACTCGTGTTAGTTATTTTATCCACCGTGCTGGCACACGCACGGACACACACACAAGCCTCCCCTCGTCTTAAATGACGTATTCTTTGCGCCAGTTTGAATTTCGCGCGCAGAATTTCCGTGGTTCTCACAGCAGGGGTCGTTGAGAGGGCTCCGGTGGGTCCGAAAGAAGCAATAGTTACAGTTTTAGCATTGTTTTGTACAAGGTATTGAAAACAGGCTTAAAGCAAGTTAATCAAACGTGAGGCCTTAAAAGTATTCAAATATACTAAAATAATGCCACCAAAAATGAGCATGTGCACGTTTTCTAAGGCTATTTTTTATAGGCGGATTTAAAAAGGCCATTTGGAGACACCTAAAGGACACTTTATATGATATTATGGGACTTTAGAGGTGTGCAAGACTATATATCTTTGTATATTTTAGTAAACCCACACCAAATACTAATTTTTAGGGCTTAGTTTTACACCTTGTGATGGCAGGCTTTTTTAAATTAGGTTTGATTCTGACGCAAATATGAATTTAGATCGAGCTATAGTTATATCTAGTCAAACTATGTGTGAGGTCGGCAGTAGTGTCGCCATTATTTTCTTATGTTTCACTACACTGTGTCTTTATCTTACCAAACAGGAATCCGTGTGGGTCCTTGAAATGAAAAAGTCTGAAAACTAACATTAAGCTACTCTGAGATGGTGATGAACACAGCCATTTCTGGATTGCCCATCTATCGCCCTTATACTTAAACTGTAAAACGCTTTGTTATTTTTTGACTTCATTACAATGTGTTTTCTAATCATTTTAATCTAGCTACAGAATGAAAATCTACAGCATCTTTTCATTCTTTTCAGTTTTAATGAAATTTCAAATTACTCCGTTATGGTGTCGTTCTAATGTTGTGTACACTGTATGGATGTAACACTTCATTATTCATATAGTAAGTTTATTGATAATAAAACAACAGACTAAAAGTCATCATATATCCGGTATAATTCATTTTTGTGTTATTGTGAAATGGTAATTTTATGTTGCACTATTGATGAAGAACCCAACACTTAATAGTACTTCATCCCACTCTGCCATATTTCTACCTGCATGTGTGCAGAAGATGATTCGTATGAAGAGTAAAGACAATTTGAAGAACAGCATTTATGAATCGCTTGACTGGCTGGAGAGAGAGAGACCAGAGCACATCCAAGACTTCTGGGACTGTGTCTTCAAGGAAAGCATCCTGAACCAATACCCGACCCTGCGACTGCTACGCAACAGCCTCATGGACGGTGAGTCTCCTTTTGATGAGGATGAGGATGGTGATGTGGATGGCTGATTTTAGTGGTGATGATGGTGAAGGTTGTGGTGATGAGGATGATGGTGGTCTATTTTAGTGATGATGATGATGATTAAGGTGGTTGATGGTGGTGATGATGATGGCAAGGGTGCTCATCATGATCAGTGATGTTGAATGATTATATAATTATGAGGATGAGGAGCATTATAATGGTCACTTTTTTAGGAGGATATGGAGGATGATGATTGTGCTTGTAATGTTGATGATGGCAATGAAACAGATACAGATAGATACATCTGGCATCTGCTGGTGTCTACTTGATATCTAATCTATGATGGATCGTCGATTCGAACACAGGGTCCTTCCAGTTTAACCAAAAACTACCCGAGAAGGTGGAAGAGGAAAAGAAAAGGAAGGAGCCTTCAGAAGACAAGGAGGGGGAGGACAAGCAAGGGAAGATAGGGAAAAAGAAAACGAGAAAGAGAACTAGGAGTATTTGTGATGAGGAGGAGCAGCCAGGCCCGTCTTCCCAGTTGACTCCAGGCCAGAGGAAGAAGCCCCGGAAACTAAGCTACTGTAAGTTGTCCCCACCACCAATTACACTATCTTCTTCCAAGGTTGGGTATCTTGTCTTGTGAACGTGAATGTACAGTTGAGGCCAAAATTATTAGCCCCCCAGGAATTATGGAACATTTTCCTAAAATTCTGTCCAATGTTTGCATCATTGATAAAACATTCACCAGTGCTATTTAGTAGCTTTTGGTACATTTTGGAATGTAAAATGAATTTTTAGGCTTGCTTTATATCAAATATAGTGAAAAATGGGGTGGTCAAAAATATTAGCCCCCATGTGAATTTTTGCTTTCAAAACACACCTAATCAACCAATCAGCTTTCAAACCACACCTGTGCAGTCAATCAGCATTGAAGGGACTCCAAACAGGGCACTTGAACACATTATTGAGAGGGACTACTCTTACGTACTCACCATGCCAAAGACAAAGGAAATCAGTCTTGAGCTCAGAAAGAAGATAGTGGGGGCTCATAATAAGGGGGAAGGCTATACTGCCATTTCCAAGCGTTTTACAGTGTCTAGAACAGCTGTATGTTGCATCATTGCTAAGTACAAGGAGACAAATTCTGTAAGAAACAAACCTGGGCGTGGTCGAAAGTGCAAGATTTCAAGAACTCTGGAGAGGAAAATTGTCAGAGATGTCAGCAAGAAGCCCCGGACATCTTCTGGAGTTGATGTTTCAAGGAACACAGTTGTGAGGGCTCTTCATCGTGGTGGAGCGGCACATCAGAGCCAGACTGAGGTTTGCCCGTGAACACTTGAAAGGTAAAGACGAGTTTTGGAAGTCTGTCCTTTGGTCTGATGAGACTAAACTGGAACTGTTTGGGCACATGGATG
>OOFE01046449.1:0-11528 GCA_900323365.1 Monocentris japonica
CTGGAACTACACTCCCCTCCCTGCAGGACCTATACACCAGGAGGTGCAGAACCAGAGCCTGTCGGATCATGAAGGATCCTCACCACCCCAACAACGGCCTGTTTCAGCTGCTGCGGTCAGGCAAGCTCCTCCGCAGTTACGCTGCCAAAACAGAAAGACTGAGACGGAGTTTCTTTCCTCAGGCCATCAGGACTGTGAACTCTGACCTCACCAGGGCCCCCACCAAGCACCACACACTGCCCCTCTTTTGCACTCACACACACACACACACACACATACACTTGCAATGACATATATTTATATATTTTCATATTTTTCAGATGCTCGATTTATATTTTATATTTGATACCTATTGTAAATAGTGTGCTTCGTTTTTTACTGTAAATATTTTTTTTGCTACTGTTGTTTTTTTGCACAATCCCGTGAGCATTGCCACTTTTTCATTTCACTGCACGTCCTGTATGCGTATGTGACAAATAAAGTTCTTGACTTGACTTTAACTGTTTATGTGGTTAATCTATGTGATAATATGTTTATTTTGTACATAACAAGGAAAACAAAGACACTGTTTAATTGAGTAGTTAATAATTATGGGAAAATTCCATATCCATAAGAAAATGGACTCCAAACCTATTTTTCCACCCATTTTATTAATGCAATAAAAAATTACACCTCCACATTGGCCAAGATAAGGAATAAAAAACCATTAAGACTGAATATTTTCTGAATTATATACAATTGTAAATAGTTTTACCTTGGAACTTTCCGCTTTTGTATTCTGAACTTGTAAATGAGTTTTGTTGTCAATAAAGTTATAGAGTGTCTGAAATGAATTGAAGAAGTCACGACGTTAAGGTTTGGGACAAAATAAACACAAAGGCACACTGCCCCCTAGCGGTCAGATAGAGGTACTACCGGTTTTACCACACTGTCCCCTAGCGGTCAGCGGTCCTACCGGTTTTACACTCAACGGCGCCGTTTCAGACTCCACGTTCAGATTGAAACTTTTAACATCAGGTACGTTTTAACGTTTTATTTACAGCAAATGTGTCGTCACCAAAGCAGAAATGTTATCTGATAAATACTCTCCACCCCAGACTCAGCTTCATGCTATCAGCTACGTTTCCATGCTAGCTAACTTAACTAACGTTAGCTGCCGGAAAATCAGGCAGGTTAGTCGCAGGTGCAAAATGTTGAGTTTGATCGATCTTTTTAATTCGATATTCACTTTAATTTAGGAATTGCATGCAGAAAAATAATTCATTTCTTATGCTTTCTTGCAGTGACCATTGCTCCCACTCTTTGGTTTGCCTTCCAGAGTCCCAACATGCTGAAAATATCGATCTTGAAGGTAACAGTTACTCACCAACGTTAGTCTAGCCAGTCAACTCTCTGATGCAGAGAAGAAACCAACATTACATCTGGTGTTGGTCTGGGTGGATACATGTTGGTGTAATGTGGTTTTACTGTGTTTTCATGTGTTTCAGTGGTTTTAATATGGTTTTGTGGGTTTGTATTGTGTATTTTAATGCAAACCCCGTTTCCCTGACTGGACGACAGTTTCATCTGGAACTTGAACATTGTACTGATGTGATATTAGATTGGCTAAATCATTTGAAATGTTATGTTTGGTTCTCAAATCTGATTTCATGTCACTTCCCTTGTGGCAAGAAACGGATCAATTCACGCTAGAAGACCGAGGTGAGATTGGTTTCAGGTTGGATGTTCGACAGATACTGAAGTCCTTCAGTCAGCGGCGGCTGACCAAATGAATGCTACTGGCCGCTTTTATGCCGAGTTTTGCATCCCTGCCGAGAACTGCATTCACATCGCGGGAGGGCGCAGAACATTCGTTTTACTACAAGCCAGACAAGCCACACATAACACGCGTGTACTGAAGAGCTCACACTGTCAAAGAGGGGATGCATTTCTCGGCAGGTTATATACTGCACCCGCCTTTCATTTTTTTCTGATTTCCACCCATCAAATAATTTCCACAGCACATAGTTTGGGTATTTAAGATTTTACACTGACGGTGTTTGCGATGTGATTGCAATTTTCGGCAGGGATGCAAAACTCGGCATAACACCGTTAGCTTACTGGGTGTCTCCGCTGATCAGTTTCTCTAGCGGTTGGTTCGGGACGTCAAGTTAACATCCAGTAGCTTCTCAACCACATGACAAGGAAACACAAAAACCATCACTGTGTCTCAGTAGTGGAGCTGCATCACGCCTGATGTTCAGCTCAATAAGTGCTTATTTTATTTGTTCAATATTTGTTGGATTTTCTTTCCATTATTTCCCATTAAATTATTATCAACATTGTTGTTGTTCTTTGTTTTCGGCGTCTCCACGTCGGCAGGTTGAGAATCCCTCCTGCCTCTGGGGTCGCATCGTCCGGCGTCCCGGCGGCAAAGCAGAGAGTCCGGAGCAGTATGACGACCTGAGGGTCAGGATGAACCTGTTCTACCACGACGTCAGCCTGGATGCACGCAAGCTGAAGCCCTCGTCTCTGGAGGAAGGACAGGTAGCGCACCGCCAGCCTCATTCAGCCTCATCACAAAGCTCTGGCATGTAGAGCTGGGGTGGTTTCCTGATGGCGATTGTTCTGGAGAATTCACAACATACTTCACACACAGTTTCACAACAGTTTCCCAAAGGATACCGTGAAGCGAACACTAGAAGACAGACAGTACTTGAAGAGATACTGAGTGAACCCCACTGACCGTCAGTTTGAGATCATAGAGGATGTAGACATGATACATGATGGTGGAATCCTCGATTTGCTCATGATGTCTTTATCGATCATATCTTCACAACAATGCACTTCCTGTTGTTGCATGTAGACTTTGAATGTAGACATTTATTTATCAGGTGTGTGTGGCGTCGTCTCAGGTGTGTGTGGTTGTCTCCTCAGATGTGTGTGTGGTTGTCTCCTCAGGTGTGTGGTCATGTCTCCTCAGGTGTGTGGTCGTGTCTCCTCAGGTGTGTGTGGTTGTCTCCTTAGGTGTGTGTGGTTGTCTCCTCAGGTGTGTGGTCATGTCTCCTCAGGTGTGTGGTCGTGTCTCCTCAGGTGTGTGTGGTTGTCTCCTTAGGTGTGTGTGGTTGTCTCCTCAGGTGTGTGGTCGTGTCTCCTCGGGTGTGTGTGGCGTCTCCTCAGGTGTGTGGTCATGTCTCCTCAGGTGTGTGTTGCGTCTCAGGTGTATGTGGTGTCTCCTCAGTTGTGTGTTGCGTCTCCTCAGGTGTATGTGGTGTCTCCTTAGGTGTGTGTGGTGTCTCCTCAGGTGTGTGGTGTCGCCTCAGGTGTGTGGTCATGTCTCCTCAGGTGTGTGTTGCGTCTCAGGTGTATGTGGTGTCTCCTCAGGTGTGTGGTCATGTCTCCTCAGGTGTGTGGTCATGTCTCCTCAGGTGTGTGGTGTCTCCTCAGGTGTGTGGTCATGTCTCCTCAGGTGTGTGTTGCGTCTCAGGTGTATGTGGTGTCTCCTCAGGTGTGCGTGGTGTACTGGTCGGTGCTGAGGTCGTGGTGTCGGGCCGTGGTTGAGTCGGTCTTCCTGGACTCGGTGACCTGCCAGGCCCGCTGCCTCCTGGTGGACCACGGAGAACGCCTCGTCGTCCCCTCAGACCAGTAAGACCAGTACTCTCAGCTGGATGGGTTATGGGTTTCATTAATGGAGCCAGCAGAACCATGGCCTAAGAAAAGGAGGGGCTTGGTTTGAAATGATTTTATTACAAGCTAATATCTGGTCAGGCTGTTGTCCATGTTTCTACCTCAGCTAGCAGAGAGTTCAACCACCAGACGTCTGGACTGTGGAGTGATTGGATCAATGCACAAAGCTCATTTTCTAACCTGAAATCAATTGAAACGTTTCTGATCAGATCAATTAACAACTGAAGGTCTGTCTGCACGTCTGCAATTTTTCTATTTTTAGTCAGGAATGAGCTGTAAGCTGGTTGCCATCACCAAACATCTAAAAACTAGAACATTTGAAAGGGTGTGTGTATCTGTGTGATCACTGTGTGTGTGTGTGTGTCTGTGTGTGTTGTATCATATCACTATATAGTTTTAACTCTGCCATTCTTCTTCTCCTGTTCTGACGAGGATCCGAGCCGCTGTGCAGAACTTCCTCCAGCTGCCTTTCTGGGTCAGGAGGTTCCACCTGGCGAGGATCAAACCCACGACCCTGCAAGTGTCCATCTGTGAGGAGAAGGCAGAGCTCATGTAAGGCTCGGTCAGAGGGATCGCTTCACAGTTATGAACAAACACATGACACGTTGCACACATTAACGTCTTGAATCCAGTTATCAGAAGTTGTATCTTAGATTAATACAGAACAGGATCAGTCAAGTCAACTTTATTGATGTAGCGCCTTAAACACAAAACCCATTCTTACAAAGCTCTTCACAAGGTTCAAGGAAATAGAAACTTGAGCAGTCTGAGCTGTTCAAAAAGCAGATAAAACGCATCGGTCACACTGAAAGGCCGTAGAGTAAGAGATGGGGAACATCCACAAAGACGTCATATCCGCCCCCCTCTGCTCTGGGGGAAACCATGCTTTCTGTTAGACTGAAGTTGATCGTTTGGACAAGGAGGCAGAACAACGAGGTTGCAGGGCTCGGGTACGGCCGCTAGAAGTTGGCTGTCGAGGTTTTTTGGCAAAGTCCATCTTTGCTTTGCTAAGCGAGTTGGGCGTTCGCGGACGGAGCTTGAAACTTGCGGTTAGGAATATGTCGCAGGCAGCAGAAGGACCAAGTGAGTGGTTGTGGATAAGGAGGAAGCATGCTAGCTGGGGAGCACGCTAAGGTAAGCGCCGCTGGGTTGTGTGTTGGGCGGCCTTGTGTAGTACTGTTTAGCATTGTGTGGAATAGAGTAGCATAGTGTAGCACTGTGTGGCGGCATTTATGGTATGGTACTGTGTTGTACTGTGGTAGTGAGGGGGGTCTGTACTGCTAGCTAGGGAAGTGCCCATCAGTCAAGTACTCACACACTCCTTGTACCCGAACCAGGGACGACCCTGCCCCCTTCCTCCCCTCGCACTCACACACACTGTCTAGCTGTGTTGTCTAGTTGTGTTGTTGTGTCAGATAGATAGGCTTGTACTGGTATGGCTAGGATCAAGGCTAACCAAGGCTAGGCTAATGCTAGGTCAAGGCTAGGATCAAGGCTAACCAAGGCTAGGATCAAGGCTAACCAAAGCTAGGGTAATGCTAGGTCAAGGCTAGGATCAAGGCTAACCAAGGCTAGGGTAATGCTAGGTTGATGGTAGGCATTAGATGGCAAGGGTAAAAGGGAGTTGTGAGGTGGTGGCATAGAGGGGGGTGTTTCCAGAACACTGGAATACACAGTTACGCCTTCTTGAGGTGTCGTGGGCCTAACTCAACGAAACATCGGTGAAGGAAGGTGCCCACTTGATAACCCCAATGACGTGCCGCATACCGCTGTTGGCTAGGGTAGGTAACTGGAGAATGGTGCCATCTGAGGAATGACTCTGGAGATCTAGGACGGTGTAGCCTGATGTCTGCTAAGGTGTTGCATCTGATGGTGGTTATATCACTCGTTTGTTTTGTTTTATTAACCTGAATTGGGCTTCTACAAGTGATTACCTTGGGTTATGGCACAAGGGTTAGTAATATCTTGTCCTGTGTATTAATGAATGTCAGGGTTACAGGTTCAATTCCCACTCGGGGCGGGCGGCCATTCTAACAATGTATTCACTCACACCAAGACCTGATCTCAAGGTGAATTACAATTGAGAAAGTTTGTTTGGTTGACCTATTTGAAACCACTTCCTGTTCAGCAGCAGATTTGCATGAAGTGTTTCTGGGCCGTTCTCATTCTGATCTCAGTTTCTTAGCAACCTTGGATGGGAAACCTGCTTCTCACGTTGAGAGTAGAAACAGAAGTTGACCGAGAGCCCAGGAAACACAACAGCATGTGGTTGAAGTGAGTCAGAGCGTGTCTTGCTGAGAGAACATGAAGAAATGCAATAAATACCATCTACCAGAATAACATATTGCTATTATGAGACTATGTTGGTTGGGTTTTATGAATAAAATAATATAAAAATAAATGATAAAAATAAAATTCAGAAATTAATTTTATTATTCAATCTGTGATTAAAAAAACAAAACTGAAAAAGCTTATCCGCATTATTTCGCAGTGTTAGTACATCAATGTTTCTTTTGCTACTAGCTATCCCGCTAGCTAGCAAGGTTAGCGAACTAGCTAGACAACACACAGGCTAACACAAACCAATAATACTGTAGCTGGACGCACGGGGGGAGGGGAGGTGTGTCATCTTAAAAAAAGCTGTTGCTGGTGAGAAAAACACGAAGAGAGCGAGCAGTTGAATCACACTGAGACTAAGGGGGTGTTATGATGGTCACAGTTCTCTTCAGCGTAGCGCGCCAGACCACTTCCTTCCTCCTCAGACCAAACTCACATCTCTTTCTCTCAGATAATACAGTAAAACGTTGTGTTCAGGAGACTATCTGACCTCTGACTCACCGCCCACACATACATGCATTACTCATTCCCCTGCAAAATCTTTACTGTCTAGTTCCATTCAGCTACATGTCCTCTCATGGTTTTATTGAATTACAGGAGAACTGATAGAGATTCAAATCAAATTCAGCATTGCCCACTTTGATATCTTGGTATACAACACGTTAGTATTGCCTGTGTGATTTTGCCGTAATGCCTGTGTGGTGTTGCTGTATTGCCTGTACGTTATTGCCGTATTGCCTGTGTGGTTAGTTTAGCTTGATGACATTGCATTTTTGACATTATCCAATGGATTTTGAAAGGGTGTCACAAGAATTTTCTCAACCGATCAATTGAAGTGAAAACATAAAAATGAAAACATGAAAAACTGGAGTTACGAGGTTTTCACTCAACAACGGTGATATGACACATTTGACAGCATCTGTGAGACGTGTTATGGCCAGGTATCTTTGACATAAATGACATAAATGACATGTCTGGCCCGGACAGCTCAGTCGGTAGAGCGAGACTCTCAGGGTCGTGGGTTCGATCCCCACGTAGTGTTAACTGTAACTTGTAAGTCACTTTGGATAAAAGCGTCTGCTAAATGACTGTAATGTAATAAAACCCACTGCGTTCCCTTCTGTCACACAGGCGGCATCACCAGAGACACCTTCCAGAAGGAGCTTTGGTGTTACAACCCCGTTAACGATACATGGAGCCAGCGGGCGGACATGATTGAACTCCGCGGCCTGCACTGCATGTGCACCGTAGGGGACCGCCTCTATGTCATGGGCGGGAATCACTTCCGGGGCAGCAGTGACTATGATGACGTCCTGGGCTGTGAATACTACAGCCCCAAGACAGAGCAGTGGACGGTGGTGGCACCCATGCCACAGGGCCAGAGCGACGTTGGGGTGGCGGTATTTAACGGGAAGATCTATGTGGTGGGAGGCTATTCCTGGAACAGCAGATGCATGGTTGACATCGTTCAGCGGTATGATCCGGACCAGGACGTATGGGATAGGGTCTTCAACATCCTGGAGCCCCTGGGGGGGATTCGTGCCTGTACGATGATTGTTCATCTGCCCGAGGGGTCGGTGGATGAGGCTCAGCTCCAGGAGTGCCCACTGCCCACAGCCAAAAGCTGAGAGGGCATGGCAGACAGGCAAGTATTGGGACAGTGAGATTAAAGGGGCATGAAGTAAGCTATGACCTTTAGCAGCCTCTATCAGCAACCAGTAGGAATTGAAACAGCATCGATAGAAATTATCCTCCTTCACAAGTCTCTGGTACAGCCCATCCATTTGAACTACGGTAGCCTGTAATTGACTCAAACAATAAAGTCACGTTTTCACAATAGAGACTTGTAATCTAGCTGATTAGAGTAGAGATCCAACACAAACATCTAGTGAAGAGATGACGATCACGATGCCAAGGACTGTAATAACAATTAGACTGCAAACCTCCGCCAGCCTCCCTGGCGGTTTATGTTTGTGTTTTCAGACAAAATAGCATGTGAAGGCAATGCTGTTTAGCAGCCGACTTGCAAGTCCCAGAAGTCGGACTTTTCCACCAGCACTTGAGTGCAGCATAATAGTAGGAAATCCCAGATCTGAATCAAGTGATCCTTGGACCACAGGCTTTCTTTCCACCAAATTTCAGCCAAATCTGTTTGTCCATTTTGAGATATCTTGCTACCAGACAGGAATTAGGAGTGTCTTGAAACTCCAAAGAGTTTCTGTTACAAAACAGGAAAGCTGGAAAGTGAGTTTTGAAAGCCTGAAATCTCAGCAGCTGGCCAAGTTATCGATGAATCATTGGTATTGATCAACCCCCACAGATATATTATGGCCACTTTGTGTTATAGCGCAATACATAGCTTACTTATTGCCCCTTGAAGTTGATGCTGAAAAGATGAAGTAAAAAATAATGTGTTTTTTTAATTATGAGCCCTTAATGGATTCCAGGCTAAAACATATTAAATTAAGCTCACTGTCCCAATACTGACTGCACTTCATTTTCTGGCTGCAAGCTTTGTCCAGGTTCAGTGCCCTGTAAAGGGTGAAACTACCCCTAAGCTCATGTGGTTAGGGTTTGGAGTGAGGATGCTCTCTAGTCATTACTGCAGGGATGTTGACTGTAAAAAGAAAACGAGGATAAGTAGAAGGCTGCATTGGTACACCATGTTGCCATAAAGCTAACTAACCAATTACTGTCGAAAACAAAAATGCTAGCTGAATTATCTGCAGCTGTAGGTGATGTTTAGGAGTTAGGTTTATTTTGGTTTGTATATTTATATCATTATGTGGCTTTTTGAGATAAAAATAAAATGTTATTCCGGTAACTGTCTTCATTTTAAACTAACTAATGGAGCATCCAGCGGTAGCCGAGGTCGAATCAACACCGCAAGATTTTCCAAACAATTCAAGGGTAAAACCTACATCTGTTAGAGGATATTTGGGAAACCAGTCACCCCACTCACACACTTACACACACACACACACACTCTTCAGTACATCTTGTATGTTGAAACTACCCTTGGAATGCCATCCTTCACCCTCTAGATAAGACAACAGAAGTCCTGATACCACCGGCTGCTATGTCAAGGACAACAAAAACAAAAAAGCTGCATGAATAAGGAAAAAATGTCCTCGGATCTTGGACGTCTGTGGTATTGGTCCGAGGAGCTCGACATGAACAGACGCCTGAACCACTTTGGAGTCGCCACTCAGCAATGCTCCCTCGACATTTACAATCAATATATTAGGACTATATTCAAGAAAATCAGATAGAAGATATGAAAAGTTCCTGGTTCAATCCTGGGTTTTAGAAAACAGGGCCAGCAAGCTTATTTCAGTCTGGATATTTCTGCAATAGTCAACAACCATTTGTCCAAGTGTTTTATTGCGCAAACCATGATCCACATGATCCACAATTAATCATTATGTGAGGGAAAACATATCGGACCATCTGCCAGACCCTCGAAACATCAACTCTTGTTTTTGCTGGTCTGGGGCCACTAGCCTTGTGCCTCAGCAGTGGAAAGTACTGAAGTACTTTTACTCAAACATTTGAGCTACTCTTAAGTCCTGTTTAGGGAACCTTGAGGGAGGTTTAGGGACGTGGCTGTACTGAATTTGTCACTTCACTGCGTTTCAAAGCAAATATCCTGATTTTACATTTGGCTGCAGCTACCAAATCAGACGACGATCATTTTAACTTTAACTAGAAACTATGCAGGTTTTCTTTGATGTTTAATTGACGTATTATCTGACAACATTACTAAGTAGAACTCTGTTCCAGGGCAAGAAGCTCTATGAAAGCCTTGAGGTCTGGAGATTAACTGTTGCAGAGGGAAAAAGACTTGAGTAGCAGCCAGCGTGTCCAAAATAAGGAAGCCAGGTAGAGTCCGTTCTTATATGCTGCCTTTGCCTCAAAAGCCATTTGTCTGCCATGTAACAACGTAACTACCACTGACTGCAAGTGGTGTAGATATTGATTGTTACAAATCCAATGTCTACTTTTTCTTGTCACATGGCTTAGCACTTGCTTATATGCTTCACTCAGGGGTGCCGCTAGGAATCTTGGGCCCCCTGACAAAAGTTCACCTTGCCCACCCCCCCACATTACACAATAAAAATCTACAATCCCTGGCATGTTACTGGGCCCCTGCAGTTCTGGGGGCCCCCTGAATCATTCATGGTATTCCCCCCCTTACAGCAGCCCTGGCTTCACTTATTTGTCTTGGCTCTTGTCTAAATAAAAAGTAGGTAGATAACTTATTGCTCTTCTACCTTAACACTGGTTCTGCTCTTAGACGCTTGTTTAGGAAGGAAATGCACTTACAATTTCTGGTGACTAGTAGTTCTCTACCGATGGTGAATGCTCTTATTGTAAGTCTCTTTGGATAAAAGCGTCTGCTAAAAGATTGTAATGTAACATGAGTAAACCCCCGTGTTTGCTCATCAGGGGGGGTTTGCTCACAAACAGGTTCAGCAGATCGTCAGCTTTGAGAAGAACACAATACATTGTTATCCCCTTTTTTTCATTTCGTCAGCTCAATCAAATCATTCAAAAGTGGCCGACCTTTGATTTCAGAACAAAGCTCTTCTTCTTCTCATGTTTGTCTCTGAATCGTTGTGCTGTCGGACCCTTATTTACTCAAGATACTGAAGTAAAGGGTTTGTGTGTGGCTTTCAACAGCAGCTGTCCTTGGCAAATGCTGACGTATTAAACTTTACTGGTTCCACAAAGCGTCACAGTCCATCCATCACCTTTTTTTTTTTCATGCATTGCCTCAGAGGGTTTTTTTTCTAGTACATTCCCTGGGCTTACAAAAAGAAGACGGCTGAGGCTAAGAGGGCTGAAGGTGCTGTCACAGTACTACAGACAAGTACAGCCCGGCAGTAGTTTTGTATTGTTGACATTATTTCTATTCCTAACATTTTGAGCCTCTTGTTTCGACGAGTCCAAAGACGACAGAGAAGGGAGAAGGCGGAAACAGAGAGGACTGAAGGTGCCAAGGGTGTCACGGCTTGAGTACTGAGAGAGGTGGCATCAGAAGTGTTATTTGATCCCAATACGAAGGCATTGTCAGCCGGCAATGTCTCTGAGAGGCGATGTGTGCGTGGTGACGGGAGCCTGTGGATTCCTGGGCTGGAGGCTGGTCACCCTGCTGCTGGAGGAAGAAAAACTGGCTGAGATCCGACTGCTGGACAAACTCATACAGCCTCAACTCGTACAGACTCTGGAGGGTAAATACCAGAGACAATGTCTCATTACAGTGTAATTATCAGGATTTAAGGGAGGTTTTACTCCTCAACACTTCCTGTGTTTTTCTCTCTGCAGCCCTGCTTTTCAGCTGAGGGAGGAAATGCATGCAAAGTGTAGTGAGCTCATTTCCAAAGTGCTCTATATTCATTTTGGAAAAGTCACTTGCTGAAATTCTTGATTAAATGTCACCAATATATCCAGTTTGTAAAGATGTTACTATTTTGTAAACAATTAGTAAACCATAATTTGGTTTAAATCTGGGATTAAATCAT
>OOFE01046451.1:0-13105 GCA_900323365.1 Monocentris japonica
CACGCACAGTCCGCCTCCGCGTGTCTTCCCCGATCAGTGGTCACGGTCCGCTCGGAATAGCTGTAGCCCGTCGATCTGGAAGGCTGAGTCTGGCATGTTGTTATTAAGCCACGTTTCCGTCAGACAAAGCACAGCACAGTTCCTCATCTCATCCGAAACCCCCAGCCTCAGGCGTAGCAAGTCCATTTTGTTCTCTAGGGAGCGAACGTTGGCCAGAAAGAGTGACGGAATCGGCGGCCTGCCAGCCCTTAGCTGAGCTAGCCAGCCGGCCCGCTTGCCCCTCTTCTGCTTCCGAGCACACCGCTTCCTCTTGCCTGCCTGTCCCCGTACTCTGCTGCGCCATTCCGTTGTTCTCAGGAGCTGCAGTCTGCCTAGAATGGTTTTCCGTTCTGGTGAGAGTGTTGTTGCCGAACTGTCTCTGATGTCCATAAGTTCGGCTGAGCTGCACTTCACACACGTATTTTGCACTGAACTAGCGCTAAAATCGGCTCCGAAGTTACGTAAAATGGGCTTAATCCCGGGAGCTCGAGAATAATGATGTTTGTTCCAACATGAACAAAAAAATCTTTCACATAACCCGCATTTAAAAGTTACTGAACTGGTAGTTGTCTGTGTAAACTGAGATGAATGAGATTTATAGACATAGGTGTTGAGTCCACTCCACGTCTTGAATGTGCATGGACAATTTATATGCACAGATAATGTTGGCCTCTTCCAAAATTATGATGTAGTTTATAATGTTTAAGCAATTTGTACCTACTACTCTCTCTGGCGACACAATGTTTGCACTGTCACATACATTTCACTGAAAAAAAAAAAAAAGAAGAAATGCATTAGCCAATGATAAAAGCTAGCTATAAAAGCTAATATAGTTAAAAACACACAAAATATTTAATACTACATTTCAGCTAAATCATTAAGCCTCAAAGTGTAAATATGTATATGTACATATGATAACAGAGAAATAAAATGATAAAAAAATATAAACTTACCATGTATTACAGAGGATGTGCACAGAAATCTGAGAGCATGGGGACACTGCTTTATTTTATGATTTATTTCTGGTGAAAAGAGAAATTGTTTTAAAAAGTTATTACAACAGAAGTAATGTTTCGATACATTTCATTACAGTCATTTAGCAGACGCTTTTATCCAAAGCGACCTACAAGGGTGATAGTTAACACACTATGTGGGGATTGAACCCACGACCCTGAGATTTAGAGTCTCATGCTCTACCGACTGAGCTGTCTATATACACTAAAATGTGAGGACTGTTGCTATTTATTCAACCTTAATGTGGAGGACCACGGAGCAGAAAAAACAATATGCAATATTCCACCCAATTAAAATGATTCTGATTACAACAATTGTAAAAGGGCCAAATACGATTTTCATGACTGACTGAAGGCCAAATACCAAATAAAAGATCCTACTAATGTGCTCATGTGATGTTACAGAAGCAGAAAAAGCACTTGCTGTTACTTTAGACACTACGATTTTATCTTGCTTCTTGCTATTTCCCCTGCAAAATACAGTGCACATCAGCCTACAATACATTAGTAAAGCACTTTGTTTGACAAGGGCATATGTCTGCATCAAAATAAGACATACTGCATCACAGCTTTCATAGCATGATAGTTTCCTATAATATTTTCTATATTGGTCTATGGTATTTTGTATATCTGTGGAGAAAGTTGAGTCTGTTTGCCAGAAAGACAGGATTAGACAGGATTTACACAGCCTTTTGCTCTGGTTTTAAGCTATTTATCCTGGCTCGTAGCTGAACAAATTAAGGAGCCATCACAAGCCATCACAAACGCCGATAGAGAGACGGCGTCATACATGAACAGGAGATTTATTTCTTAAGCAGTAACCGCAACACATGGGTCCACCGATAAGTGTTGCGCTATAACTTAAGCTTCTTTGGACATTAAGTGACTAACAGTAACTTAACCAATCTTAACGCAATGTTTTACCATGGCTACGACTACATCCTGGCACTTCCCCCAACACACGGCGTCTCTCTCATAACAAAGCCACTAGCCTGGCTACAACACAGGCACACGTTCCACACCAAGCGAATCTCTTAAATGGCTTTTACCTTCACTGAAGTGAGTGTTAAATTGATTTAAACTGCTGGTCGCAGGTTTATTTTTCTGCATGCAGTTCACTGGCGGGAGTTTCTACATGGAGCACACAAAAGCAATTTTGAGGGATAATGTACCTGGAGTGTAAATAAAGAAAACCTAGCCATAGAAAAGTTGAGGTAGCCTTAACTTTGAGAAACATGAGCGACAAAATGTTTTTTGAGAAAACTAGCCATCTGAGAAATGTCTCACAAGTGTCTGAAGAACTATTATTTATCACTCATCCTATTGAACTAAATATATCTATGTAGATATAAAATAATAAGGTGAAAGTCCTCTCGTATGTGCTTGTTAAGTTAACGTCCACGAAATGTCCAACTTTCCCCATCCAACTTCAAACAGCCCGCGCAAAACAGCCCGCGCAAAAGCCAACAATGTCAGAATCATTGTTTCGAAATATCTTGCTCTCGTTGGACAAACATATTTTGATTTGATTCATCAGAATTTTCTTTGAGTCATGTCCAACAAACACTAACATATTTCTAGTTTGCTAATCAAACACATGCCCTAGTAGATTTTTTTGAGTGTGGTACCTTGGCATTTTATGCAGATAATGTACAATAGCTTCTGAAATAATTGGAAATTGAAACTGCTTTCGGTCTTCACACATTTATCAATTTACAACAGTACATGATCAAACAATAAGGATTAAAATAAAAAAAGCTTTTGTTTCAAATTTGAAAAGGCTGCATAAAAGGCACCTAAAAGAACACCTGATCATCACCTAAGTCATAAAAATAGCTCACATTGGGTCCTATTCTAACAAATAACACACAAAATGTACTTTAACATGTTTTTATTGAATATATTGTTCAAATATTAACAGCCTCAGCTGGAAAAAGTATGTGAACCTCTAGGATAATGACTTGAAAGGGGGTACTTGACAGGTGTTCCAGTCAATGTGATGACATTCTGGTGGGTTAGAGGTGTCCTGTCACATAAAAACCCCACAAAGTTTAGTTACCAACAGTCTGCTAAAGATCTGTTGAAGTGAAATATGCCCCTGTCAAAAGAAATTTCAGAGGACCTCTGGAGAAGAGTTGTTTAAGCTCAAAAGGCTACAAAAGCATTTCCAAAGACTTGGAAATCATGCCATTAGTCTACACTCAGACAGATTGTCTACAAATGGAGAAATTTCAGTGCCCTTGCTCCTCTCCCTCGGAGTAGGCATCCAGCAAAGGTCATAGCAAGAGCATGTCCCATAATGGTCAAAGAGGTGACACAGAACCCTAAGGTAACAGCGAAGGATCTGCAGGCATCTCTTGAACTTGTCCATGAGTCCACAATAAGAAATACTAAACAAGAGTGATGTTCATTGGAGGATACCAAGGAGGGAACCACTGCCCTCCCAAAAAACATTGCTGCTCATTTCAAGTTTGCCAAAGATCATCTGGATATCCCACAAAGCTACTGGAACAATGTTCTGTGGACATATGAGACAAATTGAACTTTTGACAAAAGGGCACAACACTATGCTTGGAGGAGAAAAAATACCGTATACCAATAGCAAAACCTCAGAACAACCATGTAGCATGGTGGAGGGAGCATCATGGTTTGGGGCTGCTTTGCTGCCTCTGGGCCTGGACAGCTTGTAATCATTGAGGGGACAATGAATTCCAAATTGCATCAGGAAATTCTACAGAACAATATCAGGGTCTGTGATTTGAAGCTTAAGAGACATTGGGTCATGCAGCATAACAATGACGGCAAACACAAAAGCAAATCTATAATAGACTGGCTTAAACAGAGAAATTCTCACTTTGGAATGGCCAAAGGAGTCCTGACCTGAAGCAAGCCGTTCATGCAAGATATACCAAAAACATCAATGAACTGAAAGTTCTGTAAGGAGGAAAGGTCCAAAATATCTTCTAACCTGTGCAGGTCTGATCAGCAACTACAGGGAATGTTTGGTTGAGGTTATTGCTGCTAAAGGAGGTTCCACCAGTTACTAAATCTCATGGTTCATTTACCACTTAAATCTGTTAATGTTTCAACAATATGTTCAATAAAGACATGTAAAAGATTTTTGTGAGTTATTTGTTAAATCACATTGTGTTTATCTATTTGTTTGACATGGATGAAGATCAGACCATATTTTTGGAGCCATTTACACAGGAATGCTGGTAATTCAAAAGGGTTCACAATTACTAATTAGTAATCTAGTCATCCCAGAGTTTAGCCTTCCATTGAATAGGTGGGGGATCAACCCTGCCTTAAGGCACTGCTAACCCATCTAAAAGAATATCATTATTCTGGCTTTCAAGGGAGAGTTTTAGTGTTCCAGGTCTAGATGCTGTTTCAGAGGCTTTTCACTTAAACACTGAATAATAAATTTAAAAATATTGAATATTGGCACACTATTGGCATCAGCTACTTCAGTTTAAAAATATTGGTATCAGCCATATCGGTCAAACCCAAGCTAAAATGATAATGGCTGGTGGGATGCTGTTAGGTGATGAGACAGAGGGTGCATCCATCACCGGGGAATAGATACTCCACCACTGCTGAAGTCAACCCGCATCATTAACTGCAAGTCAGAGCCAAACTAAGGAATGATCCATCATTCCCACCTCCATCCCTCTGGTGAAATGGAGATGCTGTTCTCTATCTAGCGCCTCGCCTAATTTAATAAAGTGGAGGAGGGATAGGAATGGAGGGGGATATTTTCTAGCATCTGCATCTCATTATTAGTTATATGATTTGAGAGAATTAACATCCCCACATAATACCATAACGCAGTTGTGCCCAGCAAATCAAAAATACACCAGGATGCAAAATGCATTCTTACTTGAACCTCCTGTAAAGGCAAGCATGACAAACTCTGTGTACATAAATGTGTTTGGGCTACACTAATACGCCCATGAAATGAATGGCATATGCCTTATAAACTATAATTCAGAAATAGCCTGTACTAAATAACCACTCATAGTCATAGAGTCAGAATAGTTTGTCTTGAACAGTAATCTGGAGGACGCTGGAGGATTTAGATGTTGTAAGCAATCATCCAAGGCCGGTTCTAGGGGGGTGCTGGGGTAGGCTACGCCCCCCAGATTTGCACCTTGCCCCCCCAGTCCTCCAGTCCTGAACTGTCCCCTCACCACCTCAAGAGATAAACACCACACACTGATAATGATATGGAATTGACAAATTAATGATATAGAATTTTCATCTCTCCCACCTTTTTTGCTGTTTTGTGTAACATTTTGTCATTTGCTGTCTCGCAGCTTGTGTAAATTTAAGGAAAAAATAGTCCAATACAGCTGTGCTATTACATCACATTTCAGTCATTATCCAAAGCAACTTACAAAGGTACTTGACACTATGTGGGGATCGAACCCACGACCCTGAGACTGAGAGTCTCACACTCTACCGACTGAGCTGAAAAGGTATGCTTTAAATTAACATCTTTTGTGCAACTATTGGCCTTTACATTTCTATTGTGCCCAGAAGGTTACAACAGGGTGACTTAATATTGGGCTACTTTCAATCTCTTGAAAAAGGATGAGTAATTATAGAATGAGAATGGTCCAGCGTGGGCTTGCAGATTGACTTTGCATGACTGAATATATGAGAAAAGGTTCATTTGAGTGAGAATGAGAGATAAGGAGAAAGTCTATTACAGCCAATGGGGCTCTACCACTTTAAACAAGTTCCTTCTGACAGCCCCATTCAGATTGTGGAGGGTTTTGTGAATGGAATGCAGCAGGGCATGAGCGAGAGAGAGAGGAATCCCCTGTCTGAACATAAACCAGTGTAGCTTGCCTCCCTGCCTTCTACAATCACTGCAGCTCTGTAAGGCGCCAACACCTACTGGATGAACAGCAACAGAAAACCAGAACAGACAGATGAAATCGTCTCATACACCTTCTGCTCTTTGAAAGGAAAATTTACGATCTACTTCTGTCAATGTCAAACACACTTTGAGGGAAAGCTCTTGAATGTAATAATCTGAAACTGAATCTGAATAACATGCACTTTACGTTTTTTGTTTGAAATGGACAGAAGAAGAACTGGGTAGTTCATGAGCAGCAATAGCCACCATGGCTGAACAGAGAAAGAAAAGAGCGCCACCTATAGAAACTCAAACGTCATCACCAGAAAATCGGAGGAAAAAGACTTCACAGTACTGGCCACTGATTTAATAGTGATCTTTGGGAAGTGCAGTGCAAAAACGCCACAGCAATCATTTAGCTCAGATTGGAGTTTTCGGCTCTACAAACATTTCTCAGAGGCAGAGCTGCCCTGGATGCAGAAATAATCTCATTGGCTGAATAAAACCTCAATGAGCGGACCCAGAAAGAACCACAGGATTTTGAGGGTAAATGGCTGATATTGTTTTGTATTATTATTGTATTATTAGCCTTCATATGTTATTATGTATTATGTCACCAAAATGAAAATAAACAAAACAAAAAAAGGATCTTGGATCTTGGATCTCTGGACTACCACCTTAAGCGATGGAGAAATGAATGCATGAAATGCTAGTCAGTGCTCCTCAAGAACACCAATGACTAACACTTGATGATGCTTTGGCAGCGATGAGATGCAGCTTTGAGCAGGACACACTTATTGTAGCTGTCTTGTGTGCACACACATACAAACAAACACACATACTCATACAAAAACAGAGTGCAGCTTGGTAATGTAACCACACCCACCAAGCAATCAGACTGAATCTTGCTAAGGCAGATAATCAATAGTGAAACACACAGTAGAGCCTATCCACTATCAATTTATATAGGCCAGCTACTCCTGTCTTAAAGGAAAATGTTACTAATGAATGGATGTGAGTCTAGTCAAGACTTGCGAACATGATGAACTCGCTCCCAAAGCCAAAAAACACTTCAACTCAAAACTTGAACTTGTGATGTCACCATGATCTAGGATGTGTAGCAGCTCCAGAGAATGGTTGTTACCTTTGAACTACACTGTTAAGACACAAAGTTCCCTGATTTTATAATGCATAAGTTTGTTTTGGGAAATAGATTACCATAATAATGGAGATGGGAGGCAATGCATTAGTGGCTAGGGAGGCAATAATGATAGTGGGGCCCAATAGGACAATAAAGAGTGCATATTATGCTGTTTGTAGTGCTTTGACTATGAGCTATATAACACAAGAAATTGTTAAAAATGTGTTGGCAAGGACTTCCAGGGTGCAAGCATGGAGTAGACATGCCCCACGCTCCCACTACTTTTACCATAAATCTGATTACTTTGCCTATACACTTACATCAACTGAACTGAAAAATATTATTGTCAAGTGATCTCTGTTGAAACATGACTTTGAATTCTAGCAAACAAATGAGGAAAGACAAGCTCAAGAAAGGTGACATGCTAGCTAGCCAGAATGCAGAGAATCAAAATCAATTGCATTTATGTGACCGCAGGGCATGGGATGTGGGTGGGAGTTGTGTCCAGGCACTGGGAACAGTTGCTCAGCTGTCAAATTATCTGGTAGAGTACATCTCAAACTCGCCCTAAGATAGTGAAGAACATGACAAAAGAAAGTAGTAATGTTCAGTTAATTGCCAAAATAAACAGAATTATGGCCCACCTGCAACATTGTAAGGAGATGTGTTTTTCCTCCAAAAAACACATGTCCACTCTAGAGAAATTGCAAGGTATGAGTGGATCATTTTTATCACTCGAGGTTCAGTAAAAGAGCCAGAAGTGTGGCTATTCTTATTCACAAAAACACCCCATTTAAATGACTTAACACCCTGGTTGACCCTAACGATCGCTATGTCATCATTTCTGGGAGACTGAGAGACACACCTGTGGTCCTAGCAAATGTATACACACCGAACTGGATGATGAACAGTTGACAGTAAGATTTTTCACATCTCTCCCTGATATTGATATAGCTAATATGTAATCATAGAAGAAGATTTTGACCTGGGTCAAGATGCTAACCTTGACAGGTCCTCAACCAATTCCTTCACTTTAACTAACTCAGCAAAGGTACTAGACACTTATGCCAAGCAATTGGGACTACACCAACAGGGTCATTGCTGTGGCGTTTTTGCACCAACAGCTCTTAACTTGGTTCTACTCAGAGTTTAGTAAATCTAGGTTTAAAATGACTAAATATAGATTTAAAATGAATTAGAGCTGTGTTGCTCAATTTAGATTTATTTACTTTCACAACCTTGGTGGCCAGATGCCTTCTACTTTTAAGATGGAAACATGCCTCACCTCCTCATGCCTCACAGATGGATTAAAGAGGGGGGTTGAAAATCAATCCCACAGGTCCTTAATATATGTTCTTTTCTATGTCGTTCTGTTTACCTGTGCATAAAACTGAATAAAAAGTTTAAAAGAAAAAATGCATTGGCAAAACCTATAATATGTGTAAGAATATGCTTGATATAGATAAATTACAGACAACTGCAACAACTGATGTAACAAATGTTACATCATTCTTTAACTGTCTAAAAGCTGTCTAAAGTGTAGTTCATTAGAATTGAAAGGGAATGGGACACTAGCAGCTGGTGTTCCAACTGCTCAAGGAACAAAGTTTACTCTTGTAACCATGATTCTATGAGTTAGGGACATTGCTAGTCACTCTTTTAGGGATATCCTTCTTGGTGGCAGGATATGTAGCGCACAGTCCTTAGCTCTGTGGTTATAACATTAAACTAGTTAACCTCTTCAATAAAGTCTGGTTGAATGTGTGCAACTCAGTGGAATCAGCCGGTGTAGTGATTGGTTGAAATGAAACCTGTCAGTTTCTTGGGCCTTGATGGCATATAGTTGAGAACCATTGCTTTAAAGGAAAATTACACCCTCTTACAATGTTATATATCATCAGCCTGTGATGTTGCATTGATGCATTCCAGGAGTTATATTGTGATGTTTTGTAATTTACCTTTTAATTGTACCCACTTTCCCTCAAACTGCCTTGTCTACTTTTACTTCAGTCAGCGATTTCCTACAGTTCCCAGAATGCCTTTGTAAACCCAGCAAAAAAAAGGTGTGAATTTGTTGCTGCTACAGTCACATCATGTCGGACTAAGTGGAAAGAGTCATTTCTAGCCATCTAGCCAAAAATTCTTCATGCGCAATCTCTTCTGAAAGTTTGCATGGTTAACGGCATTGCCTGTGATCGTTCCATAAAATGCCATCCAGGATGTCTTATGTTGTGAATCCATTTATGACATTACGTTACATTACATTACATTACAGTCATTTAGCAGACACTTTTATCCAAAGCAACTTACAAAGGTTATTGTTGACACTATGTGGGGACGTGTGGGGGATATATGTGTATGATGGATTGGACGGAAGGGGTCTTTGGTTAAATTATGAAAACTTTGTTGCTAAAGGATTTATTTTGTTTTGGGGAACACAGCAGTAAGCTTACAGGCCCAACATGTTCATGGTGGTGTAATGAGGGTTGAGAGCCATCACTGCGCCTCCTGGCGGCTAAACAGAATGGTTATTGAATAGGGTCTATCCTGAATGTTCTTCTGGATTCAATCAAACAGGGTTCAGGCCTTACAGTTTATTTTCCATTGATTGCAAAACACAGAAATGGAGCTGGTTCTCGGTCGCTGTTTCCTTAAGCTGCTAAAAAATGAACGTGAATGATGGTCATAGAATTGCTAAAATTACAAAAAAAATAAATTAAATTAAATTAATAAAGTAAATTAATTCTTCATTCAGTATCTCAGAGCTTCTCCTACAATTGAATAGTTAAGGTGGGTCACCTTAAAGAGCTGCTAACCAATGAATTTCATTAAATAGGTTTCAATGGAATTTTAGTGTCCCGTAGACTAAATGCTGTTTCAGAGGCTTTGTATTTACTATTGACAGCTTCTGTACAAACATATCAGTATTGGTATCTGCCTTCAAAAACCCATATAGGTTTAACCCTAGTCTTAGCTAAGACCATTACTAAGTATTCCCACATCTCTTGCCCTGATTGAACCGTGAAGACAGACGCCAAAAGTAAAACACCAATGCTGTATACTTGGATGCAGCTACATGGAGGGACTGACATGCATTTTTGTTTTTGTTAACCGAATCTCCGGGCTCTCTGTCAGAATGATTGCTGTGCTAATGAAGCTTGTAGCGATGATTATGCCGGGAATACATCACAGTTATATGGACTCCTGCCTGGAGGAAAGCTCATCACTCACAGCCTGCCACCGAACTGGGATGAGAATGGGAAAGGCAGCTAAATGAAAAACAGAATGAACTGCAATGATGATGATGATGATAGTTCTGGGCCACCAGACCCTTGAGCTGCTAGGATCTCCACTCTTTCTATTTCATCAAACCACTGAGAATGACTGCGATCACGAGGATGATTATAGTTATCTGCATCATAAACCAAAATGAACACACAACCATTATTCCTTTTTTGGAGGTTATTCCTTGGCTTTTATTTGATACAGTATGGAGAGACAGGAGAGATGGGAGAAGAGAGGATGATGATATCTGACAAGGGCCCATACTGGATGCAAACCCAGGCCATCACAGGTACATGGTATGAACCTTAGCCAGCTGAGCCACCAGGACACCCACTTTCAATCATTCTGTTACGGTAAACGTGGGAAAATGATAGCTGTATCCATTTACTAGCAAATGTGCACATTTCCCAAGGCAAATTTGATAAATGTGTACATTTATCATTTAATGTGACTGAAGAACGCATTCATGCATCCCCTCCCAGTGGACTCGCATCATGGGAGTATGGATGGAGTGCATCTAAGGCCATTTTATTTCCTCCAAACTGGTGCACATTGGTGTGTGTGCACCTTTACTTTTAGTAGGCAGATAAGACGTTGCTGTGTTGATAGCCTATGTATTCAACGTAGATGCAGTTTAGCCAATATATTGATGCCTGATTGATTTTAATTTTACGTTTTAGTCCAATAGTGGATGCAATCTAGTGTAACACAACTCCATGAGGCCAATAACCTGTTAATAAGGCTCTACTACAACAAACACTTTTCGGTCGATATCCTAATCTGATTAAATTTATCAAGACCCTCAAGTGCAGAAGTGTAGTGTGGTCAGTAGGGCACTCAAGCACTGTGAGAGAGCCTCTAGCATTCTCCGCTAACATTAACCAGGAAATGTACACATTTACCAGATTTACCTGAAATGCATACATTTACCATTTTCCCAGCTTTACCGTAACAATTCTATGTCACAGATCGATGAGAATGAGAGAGACCATGAGGATATTTTTAGATCTATGTGTCATGCCCTCAGAGTATTAAACTTCTCATTGATTTTAATCAATCAGATTAAAAAAAATATTTTTGCTATGTACTTTCAACCAGACAGAAAACTGCTAGTATGTGTGGTTCTCCTGACTGGTGTATGTTCCTTAATGAGATGAAAATAGGCAGTTTTTGGCTAACTTTGTCACATTTATGATGTTCATTAATGTGGTCATTTGTGGTGCAATCATTACTGTAGTGTTTTTTTATTTAGTCTCCATCTTTGGTGCTCAGTGCTCATTGCTGTGGTGTTTCTTCACTGCACTTACCAGGCATCACTTGTCAATGAAACAATGTGTCCAGTACTGTGACATTATTTTCCTTGGATTTTATGTTGATGAGTTTGAGTTTCTTTTTTCACCATGAAATATCAGTGATAGCTCACTAGTATGGTGGCTATCACTGCTCATGCTAACTACCCAGTTCTTCTGGGCAGAAACATAAAACACCTCAAAAAACACAATCCTGTGCACTACAGGATTTTTTCTTAGGAAGACTTACCTGACACCAAGTATTTAGAACAGCAAATGTAAAAGCTTTCATAAACCTGCTGTAGGTCGGATCACTGTTGTGAATTGGCCTTAGACAGTAGCAAAATGTAATTTTATTTCATGTTTAAATGAATGTGTACAGTTCCTGTCACATTTATTAACAAACAAGGCAATATGTCACCTTCTTTTGACCTGTAATTATAGCACTGCCCTTGGGCCAGTCAGTGTAATTTTGCTGGAATGCAGTGGTGAGATGCATCATTCCAGCAAGTTTTGTCAACATCTGATCAGTGGTGGGTGACATATTATGCATGACACATAAATTAACAAACAAACAAATAAATGAATAGACAGTGGCCCTCTTATTTCATCATGGGGGATAAAAAGTGAAGTAACTGATTTGTACTGAACTGGAGGGAGTCAGCTCTATTAGATGCTGGTGTTTATAGATCACACAGAGTTGTCCAGGAAATACCAGGTCTCACCTCAATTTCACTGCTTTTCCAGATTGCAAAACACAATTGTGGTGTTTCCAGCCGCTCTGTTCTAACAGTCAGTGTATTATACAGGCAGCTCCCCACCCCCAATGAAATCAAATGAATGAAATCAACTTTATTTGGCACTTACACATACATGCAGTGAATTTTTTTCATCACCAGCTCACAGCTGGAATGCACCCTCCTTGTGGTGCCGGTCTGTCTAACCGCTAGGCCAACCTGCCGCCCAATCCCCCCTACTCAGTGCAATCAGAGGGGTAGCTGTTGATAGTGTGATTATTAGTGGGATTATTAATTTGTTCATGCTTTATTATTCTCTCCCAAAACATTGGACTCTTAAATCTGATTGTCTATCAGCTTGTCCTACTTAGGCCTGTCAAGTCCTTTGAGGCTTCGTTGTGATTCAACTTTTTTATACCTTTTAAGTTAGTCAATTTTACATTTCAATTTTACACAATGTTTACACTAATGGTGGGATGTTCAGAGCAGGTGATGTCGTTAACTGCCATGGAACACTGGGCCAGGTGTGCTGCTCACATACACACATGCACAGACACACAAACACTAGTTATCTTTCTCTCCCACCATATCAGGCAGCAGTGTTGCCAACTTAGCGACTTTGTTGCTATATTTAGCGAGTTTTCAGACCCCTCTAGCGACTCTTTTTCAAAAAAGTGACTAGCGACAAATCTAGCAACTTTTTCTGGTGTTATTGGAGACTTTTGGAGACTCTG
>OOFE01046452.1:0-10262 GCA_900323365.1 Monocentris japonica
CTCTGTGTGTGTGTGTGTGTGTGTGTGTGTTTGTGTGTGTGCGCGTGTGTGTATGTGTGAATAGGAATGAGAGTACCAGGCAACAATAGGACAGGCTGAAAAGAGGGAAGTAAATTATATACTGCAGGGAAGTAGAAAAGGGAAAGGAATGGCTGGTAAGGTGGGAGTTAAGGTAGGTTGTAAGCTGGACTTCAATACTGAGACAAGGCATGATTGTTTGATGATGGCAGTAAGTTTGTACCCAAGAGAGGGGGCCTTTAGGAGAAGATTCTGTCCCCAGCACTATTCTTTTTAAATGCACAATGACTAGGAGCCCTAAATCCTGTGAATGGAGAGTACATGTAGACTTGAAGGAAAATTCCACCCTCAGGTACTCTTATACTGTTACATATCATCAATCTGTGACGTTCAGTGCATTCCAGGAGTTATTTTGTGATGAAGTTTTTCTAATTTTCCTTTTTATTGTATGCACTTTCTCTCAGCCTCAGGTGTGAACTTGCTGCTGCTGCATTCATATCATGTCATGTCATGTCAGATGAAGCGGAAAGATGGGAAGGCACACTTTCCAAGTGTTCACATTGGGAAGCCCTTGGGTATTGCTAGCTAGCTCCATAGCAACAACTCTTTAGCACGTTGTTTTGTCAACCAAGCAAACTGCAGCAGGTATTTCCAGTTAATCAAAAATAGTTGGTTGTGCAGAAGCGTACTAGTGTGATTATAACTATTATTTTTATTACCTTGAACTGTGGGCGTTGGCAGATTTGCGATGTTTGACACACTTCCGTTATTTGTACCGCCTTGAAAAAGTTCCCATTTTTCCTGTTTGGAATTACCGCTAGGAGGTTGACGTGAATGACTTTTCCCAGCTGGAAGTTCATATTTACGGTAATTGGAGAGTCTAGAAAGAAGCCCTTGCTCTTTGAGTCTGAGGGACTGAAACCAAAATATTAACTACTGATGTTGGAGATCATTCTCTTATTAAACTCCATTGTATGTCTGGAACAATTGTGGAAAGAATTTACTGTTTTTCTAGGTCCTAACAAATAAGAATTGCCTTATCCTGGAGATATATTTTATATTAAAAATATTCTGTTCTGACTATTTGAAATATAATGCCAAGATTTCTGACAGAATCCTTCGGGGGAACTGTGCAGCCACCGTTTTTAAGAGACGTCTTATATGTGTTCTGTTGTTCAGGGCCCAGAATGAGCATTTCAGTTTTGTCTGCATTGAAGAGAAGACAGTTGTGATGTCTATGATACAGGATTCCATTGTTTTAGTTGTGCCATGTCAACAGGTTGTGTAACACTTGCATAACAGTGATTTGCAGTGAACAGTTAACAGTATTTAGTATTTCTGATAATACAGAGAGTATAAGAGAGAAAAGTATGGTGAGACTAAGAAGAGAAGCTAGTACTGAACCCTGGGAGATGCTGAAGCAGACCTTACAAAATGTGTTACCATCTAGGATAGCAGATTGGATCCGTTAGTCAGCATTGCAAATACCAACACAATTTTCAAAATGGTTTCACAAGGATGCCATGATCAACAGTCGTGAAGACTGCACACATATCAAAGAGAACCAGAGCTGATACAGAGCTCTTGTCAGCGGCTAATAGCAGGAAATGTTTTACTTTGATTAGAGCTGTCTTAGAGCGGTGGTCTGAAGACAGGTTGGAATTATATTTTACAAATTGAAGCTTTCTCTCTTCCTCTCTCTCTCTCCTCTCACCACTGGATGGCTTCCTTGGGGGAGTGCTTTAAATAAACAGCCAGAGCTGGTAGAGAGCACACTGTATTGAGCTCTCAGCTCTTTCAATCTCTGGTTTATAATAGCTTTCACAAACATCATCAGAAATCCGCTGGCAATAATGGACCTCTATTCAATTGCTGGCTCACACTTATCCCACCAAGTGACATTCTGGTCTTTCGGACGTCCAAGATAATATTATCTCTCCTGCCCATTCAATCATCATATTTCTATGGAACACACATGACTGTGAATGATCAATAAAACACACACACACGTGCACATATACATACACACATGCAATTACATGTGCACATAAATGCACATGCACAGATTACACAGCATACTTAAGAGGAGAGGAAGAGTTTTGAAAAAAACAACTCTACTACTTAATAACACCTTTTCAATTGTGCTATAATGTTATATGTGAAGATGGTTAATTTACTGAAGTAGCAGATTTAGTCGTTCAGAAGATTTCTTTCTATTTGCTGGGTATGACGAATCCCACCCCCTCCCAAAAAAATCTTATTTGGTATCAAAGAATTCTGGAGGTTTTGATTCTGCTGTTTGACTGACAGGATGAATAATGAAGAAAGAAAATGAAGAATACCAAACTGAGGGCCACTTCTGTAGAGCAGAGCCCATGAGGTGACCAACCAAGGCAACTGCCTCAGTCATCCTTGTCATTTCTTAAACTTTCACTCCTTTGCAGAGCTTAAACCACGTTGTGTGTGTGTGTGTGTGTGTGAGAACAGGATAGCACTAACGGGGAAACAATTAACTACAAACACTGAGCTTTTCTAGTCCGTAATGAAAACATAAACAAAAGATTAGCCCCACTACAGAAACTAAAAACAAGGAGCTTAAGATGTTGTTTTATACTTTCTTTGGAGCAATTGACACATGGACGACTTAATGTGCCTGCTCAATGTAAGTTTTTGATGTTTTTTTGAAGCTGTTAAAGGTTAACTTTTGGAACAAAGCTTACCCTCCCAACCCACCGCTCCTGCCACAACCTCCTACTCAGTTACTCCTCAAGATGGGTCATTCAGAACAAAAGAAACCAAACAACTGGAAGTCTCACAGACAGAACTTGGTTTTTAAAAAAATGCTTTCCATCTAGTTTCCTTTAGTGAAAAGGACATATAGAAGGAAAGAGAGAAAAAGAGAGTGAGAGGAAACATAGATGGCTTGGTGGAGTCCTTTAGATGAAAAAGAGCAACAGTCCCACAGTTGTGGAAAGAACTCCCCACTAATGTCAGGACAGCAGAGTCGCTGCCCATTTTTCACCGCAGGCTGAAAACCCAGCTCCTCAAGAAACACTACCCTGACCCTTCCTCTTAGCACCTGCTTATTTGTTTCACTTACTTGTTTAAATAAAAAGTAGGTAGCTAACTTATTGCACTTTTACCTTAGCACTGGTTCTGCTCTTAGATGCTTGTTGAGGAAGGAAATGCACTTACGATTTCTGGTGACGAGTAGTTCTTGTGCCTACCTACGTTGAATGCACTTAATGTAAGTCACTTTGGATAAAAGCGTCTGCTAAATGCCTGTAATGTAATGTATTTGTAATGTGTTCATTGATAAATATTGCTATAAAATGTAAACCCCTTTTTCCAGCTAATAAGAGCTGACACCCTTAAAATTAGAGCATCCGCATTTATTTAGTTACAATGCAATGACACAGTAACAAAATAAAATATATGATAAACATAAGCTGAATTCTGCCCCTGACTGAATATTTACTGGTTACAGATCGTTACATAATGTGTGCTGCAGATGAGCTATTGCTATATAACAAGTTGGTTGAAGATAAATCATTGGGTGTATATAGAGCCTAGCTTTTCCTTCATCTTTGTATGCTCAGTATGAATGCGATATTTGGTCTTGTGGCTGATTATGACCAGAGGTCAAAACAGAGAAAACAAGCCTTGCCCCTCTCCTCACACTGAGGTAAAGATACCATAGATAACAAAATCTCTCAAACATGCCGAGAATTGATGACACAGATTAGAAATGTTTCTAAAGGCAAAGTGTTCCATTTCATCTGCATTTTCTCTTTCCAAGGACCTCTCAACAGAAAGAGTAAAGATCAGATGTCAAAGGGTAAAGTCCACCATAAAAACAAATGATGTCATCCCTTTTATGTTGGAGGGTTCACACCTGTTGGCACTGCAATAAAATAAAGCTAACTTCAATCTGGAACTTGTCACATATTAGTCTAGAGCCTAGAGCTCATTCTCTGATTCTCTAATCTGAAGGATGTTTTAGAAGAAAGTTATTGATGTTAACAAATATTGATTAAACTGACAGGTCATAGAAATTACGTGATTTTCCCTTCAGTGTGGCGTGCAGCTTTCTTCACAGATCCTGCACATTCAGATTAATTCTTCATCTAATCTCAATTTCTAATCCTGATGATTGATGGTGTCAAACATTTTTCTTCAAATTTACTTCAAGAGAGTCAGATGAGTAGCTTTAATGCATTAATATGCCCAGATTGGTTTGGCCAAGGAATATATGTATCTATCTGAACATGGTACATTTCACAAAGTTTGTTTATTCCCCAATAGCCACTATTTTCTGTTGCTCCCTTGGCACATATGCAATAAAATGCTCTGTACTGTAAATACGCAAATACCTAAAGCAAAGAGAGATGTGTTCACGCTCTAACTTTCATCCCACTCCATCCAATCACTTTGACTGTCTTGTACTTGAGTCATCGAGGACCTAGCAGTTCAAAATGCTTACAACTTTCTCAAGAGAATCACCACAGGGTGTTAGTAAGCCTCTAACTCAACTTGTTGATGCTGGCAGGCTACAACTGTTGCAAAGTGCTCCCCTTGCTGTGGCAGACCGCCTTTGATGTGACGGAGAAATTCATTTGCAACAGCTAAGGGAAGTCATGGTCTGCTGAGCCTGAGATGTGACTATAGTGTGAGAAAATGGTCTCAGATTATGTCTGAATGATGTCTGATGGGAAAGGATTTCCTTTAATCCAGGCCAATCTGCAGTTGTTGTTACAGTTAGTCATGGCAGCTTAAATATTTTTCCTATATTATGATTATGATGACTATTAAGATTCAGTGGGAATTGTATATTTCAGGCTATTTGCAATGCATTGGTTTACTTCTCCAGCCCTCATATGTAGCTTGTATTTAATCAGGCAGTCTGACATTTGAGATTGTGTCAAGTAAAGTTTAAAGATGTTGAGAATAAACTTTCAGTTTCTGTCCCTTTGCTGGAATAGTTATATAGTTGGTTATATGGTACTTTTCTGTCTGTTGTGGATGCAAAGTTTCAGAAACAGCATCACCTTTGGCCATGCTTTTCACATAATACATTGCATAGACCTCATACTGTACATTACACAATACATACTGTGCAAGAACGATAAGTGGACAGGTACACAAATACATGTAGAAACAAACATTTGTTTATTGCATTCGCATTTGTAATAAATGCTGTAAATGACTAAGTAAGAGTTGAAGTAAGTGCTTGAGCATTAGAAGCAAGTTTCTAACTGTGTTGTCCTCACATTGCACTCATGTTACTGTAGATGGGGACAAAGTGGGACAATGCAGAGCATCACACCATGCCATTCTTGTCTTTTGTACCTTGATCTATCAGTGCCCCCTATAGCTTGTTGGAATTCTTGAATCTACCGTACCGCTGAGCAGTCATGCACTGAATCCCTGGCATTGACATGTTCCATCGTGATGCATTTTTACTTTCTCTATACTGCCACAGCTTCTCTCTGTTCTCGCTGTTTTTTATTCAAATCAATGTAATGAGCTGGGGGGGTTGTGGATATTAACTAACTGTGCAAAGTCCTTTGCAGGCACATTCACATGCTTGAGAATTATGCTTAAATGCACCACTAATGTGTGTGTGCCTGTGCTGTGTATGGGTTTGTTAAAGCCCTACAGTTTAAGTATATAAATTAGGACTTGTTATATCCAGATATGTGAAGATTGTTCTATTTACAGGCAGTACCATGAAAGATGTCCTACATGCAGTATTAACACAAGTAGTCTCATTGATTTTAAGTAACATAATCCCTATTCAGTACTCTAAAGTACCTTTCCCTCTACGTGTATATTTGCTGTTTTTTCATTAATTTTCTCAAGAAAAAAACTGTTTAAAAATGAGAAGTGTGTATATTTCCATTTAGTTCTCTGTGGCGGGTCTGCACTTTTGTTTACGTGTGAAATACGTGTTAGGCTAAAATGCTTAATTGTGCATGCAAAAACAGGGGGAAAGAGCATGTACAGTCCCCCTTGGTTATGTGTCTTGCCTTGGCAAATGCCAAAAGGATCAACCAGATGCTGAAACATCTGTGAGTGTAATTCATTCACTGAAAACTCCATATGGAGAATCTCCCTTGGTGGCATGGGTAAGAAATAATTAATCCTATTATTTTTCATTTTCACAGTTCTTGCACTCATATGGTAGCAGTTGCAGAAACTCATCTATAGTTTTTGTCAAGTGTAGTGGTAATCAGTTCATTCTGTATAACCGGGCCAGTACCCTATGACCCATCTACTGTGTAGCACCTTCGCAGTATGTACAGTACCCTACAAACATGTGGCTCCCACAAACGTGCTAATCCAAGTGAGACTTCAGAAGACACTTTCCCTACATTTCTAAGGAATTTATTTTTCGCAGAATTCGAGACATTGAAACTACTCACTGCTTTAAAATAAATGACACTATTTGTACCTTGCGAATGTGACGAGGGCAATAAGGGGAGAATGGGGAAAGACCGATAACGCCACCTGGGGAATTGCACCTCAGGAAATACTGTCTCAAGAACCTTGAATATTGTTTTGAAAATGAATGATAAGGCACACGGACTCGTTACTGACAAGACAGACACATGTTTCCAAAATAAACCAAATGTTTTATTGAAATAATCAAACATGCAGGGACTGGAGCTGCAGGGGAGGGAAGAACATTAATGGCCAAATGAAAATTACTGCAACCAATAAAGGGAATAAAAATAGCACTTTATTACCTTAATACAAAATCTAAAACCCAAAAATATCTAAAACTGCCAGTCCAACATAAACTAAGCAAAACTGAGGAAACTGAGCTGAGGCCACAACTCATCTCTCGCAAGATTTCAGAGCGAGACTTCTCCTTGAGCGAGACTTCTGTTTCTGGTTAAACAAAGGTCTATCTCTGTAGGGATCCTTGAGCCTCTCAGTGGCAAAAACAAACACTTTTAGTGGACGTACTTTGATCGGGTGCAGCTGCCCCAAAGGATTACATTACAGCCCGTTTTGTGGCTGCCGGCTGAGGCGATCTACTGGACCAATTCCAAAACTTTTTGTACCTATTAGTCACTTAGACCTCAAAATATGTAAAAATAGGGCCCAGGTTTAAAAAAAAAAACAGAATTATCCTTGCCTAGCCTCTCAACAATATGGCACTCTGCTTCACTGAAAGAAACAAACTCATAGAAAAAAGGAATCACAAACAAATAAACAACCCAGTTGGTTGGACAATAGGCTACAGGTGAAGAAATGACAACTCAAACAAAACAATAAGGAGCAAAACAGCAGCTGGTGAACCTACGAAGGAAGACCAGGAATTACCAGGGCTCACCATGCTCCATACTAAAACTATACATTTTGATGTTGTGACCCTACTCACCACCTCTGGTATGGGACATTAACACACAGGATCACTCAGAAAGGTGGGCAGGACAACAATGGGGTGCCAACAAACAATATGTTCAGCCAACACTGTTACGGCTAGGTTGTCTTCTGGACCCAAAATGCAGGCACAGACAAAAGGTGGAGGGAAAAGTGGGTTTAATGTTAGATAAGGGGAAGGGGTTGTGCGGGTGGAGATGAGAGGCTGGTTAGGGCAGAAGCAGGCAGGCAGATGAGTGAGGAAGCAGACGTGATGGTTGACATGGGGTGGAACGAGGAGACACACTGGGAAGAGGGCTCAGGGAATCCTGGACACAGGAGAATACAATTCGCCAAAGGTACGAGGTAACCCAGGGAGAAACTCAAGTAATGTAGGAAAACTAGAGTGGCCGAGCGCACACCTACCACGGGAGTTGGCAGAACAATCTGGCGAAGAGTAGGTGGCGAGCCGGGGTTTTATGCTGCTGGGTTGATGAGTAGATCGGAGACGGTTGTGGAGGAGAGGCAGGAGCTAGGAGAGGGAGAGCCACGCCCACGCCTCACACACACACAGACAGACAGACAATGAGCGACAGACAGGGAAGGTGGAGATACACAAGGGAGGCAGGGAACACAGAGAAACATAGGGAAAACTGGAGTCACAGCCGGAGCCATGACAAACACGTCAGATCAAAGCTAGAACAGAAGGCAGTCAACTAAGTATGCAGTAAAAACGGCTGACTTGTACATGTTAAGTGATCACTTTAACTACATACCTGTAACACCAAACTGTGAGGGGCCGTATGGGACATAATTCAAACTTACCTCTCATACATACTACTGACAACCTCTAACCTCTCACATACACTACTAAAATGTCTCACATACACTACTGAAAATTAAACCTCTCACATATGCTACTGAACACCTCTCACATACACTGTGAAAAATATGCTTTAAAAGATACAACAAATATATGCACTTATTGAAAACTGAAAGCAAATTTCAGTAGAGTATGTGTGAGTGTATTTCAATAGTGTATGTGAGAACGCTTCACTGAAATGGAAGCCTTTTCGTTGTAACGGAAGCCTTTTCGCTGTAGGAAGTCATTCGAGCATGCCAGCGTCAACCAATTTTTCGAACAGCAATTTACAAGAAGCAGGCGGGAGGATGGTGACAGGCCAAGCAAATGACTGTCTCACTCAAGCTGCAGCGTTGATAAATAGCATATTGGCATCTCCGAACGCATTACAAAATATTGCTACGTCTACATCTGCTCAGCCACCTGTGACTGCCTGGCACACTTCTGTAGAAGGAGAAATAACCTCTGTTTTTCGCCTTTGAGCCACCTTACGAACGGAAAGCCACCTATGCAGTCGGCGGTGCCAGAACAGTGGCAATCAACACGTCTCAGATTACACCCAAATTTTGGATCGTGGGCAGCAGCCAACAGGAGGAGGAGGTGAGCATACAAGCATGCAACGACTTTCAATAATATACGTTTTAGCAATACTGAGACATTATTTTTATTGCGTCTTTCCAATAGCCTATATTTTACGAGTTAAGGTAATGCCAATAGAGTTTCACGTTCACATTTTAGTCACGTGACTAAAATGGCGTAAGATCTGTTTACCGTATTAGCACGCAGAAAGAGCTAGCTCTACAATTCTTTGTGCCCCACTGAATCACAGTTCCATTGTATAGCTACCTCACTGTTTGAAGCCACTCCCCACATTTTTATAAACTCATTAGCAAAACTCGATCAGCTAAACCTGAAGTGTAGGCTGTTTAGCTACTAAGCCAGTTTTTGAGACAGAGCGAGTTTCTCAAATGATGACTTGTTAGTGGTGATAAATGCAACACAATGCAATAAATAGATAAAGCATTTTATCCCTGCCGAGAATTGCAGTCACATCGCGGGAGACATTGGGTCAGCATATTAGCTGACCGGTTATGATCTGGGTTATGGTTTGGGTCAGTGGTGGCATACTATCCATCACACCGTAAATTTCATGCTTGTGAACCTCACTTGGCCTTGGAAAAGAGGGGATGCATTTCTCGGCAGGTAAAAAAAAAAAAAAAGCCTTGCCGAATAATGCATCCCCTTTTCATTTTTTCCTGATGCCCCCCCATCAAATAATTTTCCCAGCATGTAGTGTGGATATTTAAGAGTTTACACTGTAATGTGTGTTAGTGCGTCATTCAGATTTTAAAAGCAACCATCATTACAAAAAGAAATATGCCCCAACTGTTAGTGAAATGACTCTGTGATGTGGTAATCTGGTATTCCCCTCTTTCGGCAATAATCTGATTGCTTTTTAAAACAAAAGATGCCACATACAGTACCAGTCAAAAGTTTGGACACACTTACTCGTAGAAGTTTCTCTTTATTTTTACTATTTTTACACACATTTTAGAATAATAGTATCATCAAAACTATGAAATAACATGAAAGGAAGTACGCAGTGACCAAAATAAAGTTAAACAAATCAATACTATCTTAGATTTTAGATTCTTCAAAGTAGCCACCCTTTGGCATTCGGCATTAACAAGCAAAGAAATTCCACAAATTAACTTTTAAAGGCCACAATCACTATGTGTGCTTTTAAAATAATGATTTCATCATTGATCTTCAACATTCTCCACCTCTACATTTAAAATTTCAAGTTCTAAATGAAAACTACTCATTGGGGGTGCATTTCAAAAAAACTTTTTTTTTTTAATTTAAATTTTAGTTTTGAAAAGAAATTCATACATAGGGATCAACTTCACTATTTATATTTGTCTAAGAAACTATTTCAAGCATTTAAGCATCAGCCTTTAGATCAAAATGTCTTTAAGATCATGAGAAACAGTCAGGTGTGTCCAAACGT
>OOFE01046454.1:4618-14821 GCA_900323365.1 Monocentris japonica
GTTTCCCCCTTGTGTGTGTGTGTGTGTGTGTGTGTGTGTGTGTGTGTGTGTGTGTGTGTGTGTGTGTGTTCCACCTATAAATGACTAACTCCCACAAGGGAGCTGCTGGCCTGATTTGTAGTCTGTCCTATGGTAAGGGCTGTCTCAGTGTATGTGAGGTTGGCTATCTGGCTGTTTATAGATGCAGTGCGTGTGTGTTACGGTGGATCAGCCTGAGGTGTGGGTCTTGTCTGCTTCATCTAAATGACCTGCGGGCTAATAGCATTGTGTCGGTTAGCAGTCGAATTTCAACTCAGGAAATGAAACCCCAAACCCCAAAACACGGGTTTATGGGTAATAATGACACAGATGTTGACATCTGATAGCCAGTGGTTTCGTATTCAGCTACTTCTTGGGTTTCTTAGCTTTTATGAAGGAGATGCTTAGCTACATAGAAATGAACAGTAATTCATGTCTTTATCAGGGAAGGTGGGTGGAGAGGAGGACCGAGGAGCCGACCAGACAGGCCTAGACATGCTAGACACACACAGACACACACACACACACACACTCACACTAGCAAGTTCATTACCAATGCACTAGACTCCTCATTATAGCCGCCTGCTGTCCCAGCTCCGTGCCTCCCCAGGGTCAGGGGTGAAAGGTCAAAGCCTGTTAGTCATGGCCTGTCATTGAGCCTTTGTCTTCCCTCTGCAGCGGAAATCTAAAGTCTGCATACGCTTTAATTTTTCTAGGTTTTATTTCCTTAATTGAGGCCTGAAATGGAAACTCATTAAATTCGACTTTTTCCACTTTCGTTTGGATATAATAACCAGCCAAATCAGAGTAAAACTCAAGGCCACTCATGTCTGACAATTTACTAAAAATGGAAATGAAATGGAAACTAAAATGCCTTGGTTGTTATTGCGTCAATATTTAGCTAAAGCATGCACAAAGCTATTTTTTACCATCATCTGACATCAACTGAAGTGATTCTAATTAGATCAATTAAAACCAGGATTTCACTGTAGGTTTCTTTGTTGTGTAGTGTCAGGGTGCAGAGACAAGCATGGGAAACAAAAGATTCAAATCTATCCTGGAACACAGCGAAAAATTCCCCAAATTCCACCCACAGATTCTCTGGGCTTATTGAAAGCTCATCAGTGAAGCCAACCTTAAAAGAACTGCAGGACTGGATGGGAGAGTCTGGACACCGCGTGCATATAACAAGCATTTATTCTGGCAAGATAAAAGTATCATCCACTCCATCTTAATTATGCAAGACGCTGCAGTCCCAAAAAATGTGTTACAGTCTGATGTGACCAAGGTTAAACATTTTTGTATTCCATAAAGTATGTTTGGTGCAGAAACCCAAAAAAAACCCAGTAGCTACTGGTAAACATGGTGGCAGCATCATGCTAGGAAGCTGGATAGAGGCTCTGGTCAGGATAGAGGGGGAAAAACGAAAGAAAGAAAAGAGTTGGAAAGATTGTCGTCTTTCAACATCAAAAATTTCAAAAGTTGCTTGTGCACACTAAAAAGTATGTAGTGCTCACGAGAAACTATCACTAAAAATGTATTTTTTTTTGTTGCCACGTCACTTCAGGGGCTCCATACACATCAACCAAGGAATGGCTGTAAAAAAAAGGAAGATCAATAACCTGCACAGACCTCAATCCTGATCCTGAAAATCTGGCCTAAAGAGGAGTTACATAAGAGGTCCCCTTCCGATTTAAGTGAGCTCAAACTCTTCTGAAAAGACTCCCAATGTTAAGTTGGTAGAGACTTATCTGTACAGACCAAGTAAGAGGTGCTTCTACTACATATTATTAAGCATGAGCACACTTACCTTTCCCCAGAGGGATGTTTCATTAAAGTTTCATCTTATCTTGAATACATTGTCAGAAATAAGTAGGCTTTGGTTTTTTACCTTCATTTAGCTGGTTATTATATCCAAAATGAAAATGAAGTCTGATTTAATATGGTTTCATTTCAGGAACTGGATGGATGGATGCTAGATGCTGGAGCTGGAGTGCAGATCTGTGTGATATTATTGCTTCTGTCATGATTACTGTAATTTTTCTGTGTTACAGCACTAGCTCCAAGCTATTTCAAATGTGCATTACCTCTATTCATTATTCATATTTCACTCTGTGTATTTACTTCGGCCAGAGTAGAACGTCCCTCGTGGCAAAATCACGTTCTAGTTATATTTCATCATACTGATATTTTTGCACCTTAAATCTGTTGTCTGGTTAGGTTCTTCTGTCTCCTGTCCTCCATTGGTTGAGTCAGGGTTTGAGCCTCTCCCCAACCCCCTCACCTCTGGCGGACCCCATTACCAGCATTGTGTGGGGGTGTTGAAGGTCATCTCTTGCACCTGACCCTCATTTATTTACCCTTCAGGGTACCGATTGCCACCCCAATACTCACCCCCCTTTCCAAAAGTCCACACCCACATACAGCTGCCCTCTACTAGCCTCCCCCCGATGTAGCTTTCTCTTGTACTTCTCTTTTAGTCTTTTCTTTTTTCTCCTCTAATCTTTTTTCATCTTTCGTCACACACAATGAAATCAGGTTTGGGACTATGGATCAGTCTCCATCGTATCTCAGACACCACAAATCAGATTTTGATGAAGCTTTGTGTGTGTGTATGTGTGTGTGTGTGTGTGTGTGTGTGCTAGACCTCTTTCAAATGTGTGACATCGACCTTGAAGTGGGTCATTTTTGGCAAACAAACAACAAATGCTGCTTATGTACTGTTTTCCTCTCATCCATTTCCTCTCTTTTTTATCTGTATGTATATCTGTAACTATACATTGAAGTGAGCGATAAAAGGCAGATTTAGATCGCAATTCTTTGGTGTCTGTTGTCTGAATTGATGTGGGTTAGTGTTACAAGACTGCTGATCTCTGCTAACTAAGCATCTTACTCCACTACTGCCATGAAGGAGCTAAAATAACCTCAGCACAATGAAGTGGTAAGCCGAGTTAGCCACCACTTGGTTGAAAAATTAGTTGAGAATGTTAACCTCCATTTTAAACAGAAGAATACAATTAGCATAATATGTATCTTATTTTAAAACACTGAAAACTCAGCAGTAGAAGTAGTAGTAGTGTGTGTGTATTTTGCCATGGGAGTGTTTAGACATGTGTCAGGCGCCTGTATCATCCTCACAGCTCTAATACCAGGCCAATGCAGGTTACAGAGGGGTTCGGTCACTCTGTGTGTGTGTTGACAGACTGACTGATGCAACACGGCTACCGGTATAGGTAATCCACCTCACCTCGACAAGGTATACAGATTAAGATGATTGGCTGCAGTGTATTTTGTGTGCATATGAATCTTCCCGTCCATAGGATTACATTCAATGTTACCCTAACCGCTGAAAATTGACTATTAGCTATTAGCTAGTATCCATAGTATTCACAAAACCTGCACGTGCAAAGGTGCCACCATATATTGTCGACATGCATGACAGTAACATCCCTTTGGTAGCACTGCAGCTGAGATGAAAAGATGAGGAAAAACTCCTCAGATCATATAGTAGATGTTATTCACATATTTTCATTAATTAGAAAAGGAAGAGAAAGTGCTCAGTGTTTTTCCATCTCACAGGTGGCTGATAAGTATTTTCCATCCTTATAATATTTCTACTTCTACACCAGTCTCATGAAGGTGGTTATCATCAGTCAACCCAGGATTGTCCAATCCAGCTATGAGTGCGTTCACATAAAAGGGGTGGGTCCTGTACCAAATAGCCTATCACGTGAAACATGAACAGATCCAGAGCAGCGTAGGAAATTTATTTATCAAATTTTTTTGATTCCTGTGAGGGAATTAGCCATCCACTAGTCCTCTTTTATAGCCAGAGTAGGCAAATAAACTTGAAACACAACAAATATTTATTATACCTCTAATATAATAAATCTTGATTGAAAGCAAAGGTGTTCTGCTGGTCTCTAAACACCATTGCCCTGCCCAGAGCCCCTCTTACTATCTGTTAATTCTATAGTATCCCTCTCTACAATTATTTTTTCATTTGTTTGTAATCCAACCCAATAGGCCAATTTGACATGGTGGCCGACGGTGGTATTGCAGCATAATACTCAAGTGGCACAAAAAGCATTTTCCCCCCTAGACTTCCACTACTTTGATGCCTCTCTGAAATGAGTTCACCAATGAACTTTTTTGAACGTTTCAACATCTTTTTCACATCTACTAGGCCATTTCCCTCCTCCTTCCTGTTTTGTTGTAGTTCTGTGTATTCTCTTAAATATGACCAAATTATGCTTTGTTTTCGCTCAGCCACGGTGTCAGGGGGATGCGGACTTAACGTTCATGGCCATGTTTGTGTCAGATTTTGATGAGTGTGTGTGTGTGTGTGTGTGTGTGTGCAGAGTGAAGACGACGTACACACAACATTGCATCTCTCCCAACCCGGAACTTTGGCTAGATGTCTCTTCAGTGCAGACCAGAGTTAACCTGCTTTCATACTGACAGTGACTGTGTGTCTGGCTGCCAGTCAGATTGTATTGTACATGTTTCTAAACAGCTGCATGTAGGCAAATGAACCAGGTAGAAATTTTGCTTTGGCAGATTCCTGATAAGCGATGACTGTATGAAGGCATCTTGTCAAACTACCCAGCAAAGGGCTGTAGTTGAATCCTGTTTCACCAATTACACATTTCCCACCATTGGTCTCTGGGTTCCTCTTACTATAATTTAGTTTTTGGCTAAGTGTACTAAGATGGAGGAAGAGATGCAATGACAATTGGTGTACTTTACTCCACTGGTTCTGCAGGCTGTATACAGTATAACAGCAACAGATAGGACTATGTTGGCATGTAGGCACCACAACATGCATATTCATTGTACAGGCGTAAAATGATAAAGAAAAATATATAATATAAAAAGTAAAAGCAATATAAAGTGTTGAAATAGAATACAACATTGTTCTATCATTTTCATTTTATTAATGTGGCAATACATTTACATACAGTGCATTCAGAAAGTATTCAGACCCCTTCACTTTTTTCACATTTTGTTATGTTGCAGCCTTATGCTAAAATTGTTTAAATTCATTTTTCCCCTCATCAATCTACACTCAATACCCCATAATGACAAAGCGAAAACAGAATTTTAGAAATTTTTGCAAATTTATTAAAAAGGAAAAACTGAAATATCACATTGACATAAATATTCAGACCCTTTGCTATGTCACTTGAAATTTAGCCCTGGTGCCTCCCATTTCTCTTGATCATCTTTGAGATGTTTCTACACCTTGATTGGAGTCCACCTGTGGTAAATTCATTTGATTGGACATGATTAGGAACGGCACACACCTGTCTATATAAGGTCTCACAGCTGACAATGCATATCAGAGCAAAAACCAGGAACTGCCTGCCTGCAGTAGAGTTTTAAGGCTTTTGCGTCAGTACCTGTATAATATTATCGCCTTAGCTAATAAACCTTTTCTTTTAAATATATATATTTTAGCTAATAATCTTTTTTCTTTGATTGATTTTTTGATTTGATTTTGTCATGTGATGTACTGCACTTTTACTTCTTTACCTTTGTAGTCAATAATCTTTTTCTTCTAAATATACATCGTTATGTTTATCTTTTATCTTTCTGTTGTTATGCATGTAAAGCACTTTGGATTGGCATTGTGTGTGAAATGTGCTATATAAATAAACTTGGCTTGACTAGCTAACCATAGCATCTGGTCAGCTAACGACCACTGTCTTGTTAATGCATCTGATTTGCTAGCTAGTACAAACCAGCATTAGTAGTGGCTAGTATTCCCATGTTAACATTAGCATTAGTCACTTTGCTAAATTAGCCTACTGGCTTGTTAGCTAGCTAACAAAGCCAAAAAAACAAGTTTATTCAGGTTAACTGAGCTGACTCTTCTCAGGCTATAGTGTCACAGTAATTTACATTTGGAAACAAATCTGCTTCATCAGACTATTCAGTTTTACTTATAACGTTATTAAATCTACACCTACACCACAACAGTCTTTTTCGGGTATCTCTTTTTCTAGCCTGGTTATATATTTAGACATTATTTGTGTATAGCCAACTTTAAAATAGCCGGCCATGGTTGATAGGTTTGTGATAGCCTCTATAGTTATGTGCAGTGTGGAGGTTACTTTATTACATAAATGTGTAAAAAATGTCTTTCTAATAATCTGTCTGTATTTCTATTTTTCTGTGTTTACAGCTGAACTGGAGTTTGTTCAGATAATAATTATCCTGGTAGTGATGACGGTGATGGTAGTCGTGATCATCTGCCTTCTCAACCACTATCGGCTGTCAGCGATGGCCTTCCTCTGCAGGCAGAGCCAGGCACAGAGAGACCAGGCCACACAACTGGTAGGCGGCATTATAACCATCCCTAGGAAATCTGCATGTACCGTAAAACTTCCAATAATGGCTGGGGCCTTTATTTACCTCAAAAGAGAGAGCAGCAGGCCTTTATAAGAGACATAATTGGAGACAGACTATTAGATACGGGCAATCGTTTCTTTTTCAGGTCCACAGTATGCCTAGAAATTACAGAATTTACCCATATTCCGTAAAGAATACCGCAGCTCAAATTCATACAATAGCCTTTTTATACCTTTAGCCTAAAAATATTACTGGTATGAGGACATTAAACACACACACAACCAACCAACAATGACTTGCTGTCAGTGCTCTTGCACTTTTGCATAACATTGCACATTCATATTGCACATGTACATACATACTGACTTTCAATTGTTTATTTTTTACATTGCCATATTGTCTATATATTTATTTTATTATTTGTATTATATATTATTTTATTTTTAGTTTCTTGTAGTAGTTTTTTCTAGCCTCCTTTTCCTTATTCTACCTCTAGCATCGTGTTTCAGAACATGCCACCACGGATTTCACTGCACTTTTGTACTGCTATAACTGTGTATGTGACAAATAATTCTATTACTAATAATAATAATAATAATGAATATCTTACTGAAATAATCACTTTACTACTTTATCAAAATTTGATTATATTACTGGTTAACATACTGGTAGGACTCCAGAACATAATGGTCATCAGTCTTGCAAACAAAGCATCAATGCATCAAAACGGAATGAAACAAAAACTGCCAAAGCCACAAAAGTGAATTAAAAAAAAGTCTGTGTCATGTATGACTAACAGGAGCAATGCATAGCAATTCGAGCAGTAGAGTTTTGAGGCTTTTACGTCAGTACCTGTATCCAAGGCAATGAGAAGACGTGTCAGCATGTTTCACTACATTCAACGTCTCTTTTTGGCAATGTATTTTGTGATATTTTAAAATAATTAAAAGATTTTAGGCTATAAAAAAAGCTTGTATGAATTTAGACTCCTTTCTGGTAATTGTTTTTTACCCAGGCTTTATTTACGCATACACACAAAACCTGGATATTAGTAGTAGGGTCAGACAGACATATCAGTCAGCCAGTATTATTGGCCGATACGTAAACGCCTGTGGCAGTGCAGGGTTTTTCCTGGCTCAGAAAGGGACTATGGTTGTACTTGTGATGTGTGATGCGATCAATTGACCCTCTATATGGACCCTTATTATTTGGGGGCCACAAATAACTTTCAATGTTGAAGTGGCTTGATCATATTTAGGTTATAATAGGAACATAGTTAGGTGGTTGACATTCAATTGAAGGCATGAAACAGCATCTAAATAATTCTGACTGTATGCTACTAATTTGCCATTTTTTGTTGATTAACTGTATGTAAGCCTGTATTTATGTGGCTTAACTCTATTATGATTGTTTCTTAACAATTAACCAAGTCAAGTCTATTTTAGATAGCCCTTTATCACAAACAGCCTCAAAGGACTTTACAGGCCTAGCTAAGTTAGGCTGATAGGCATTCAAATTATTACACACAGCTGATGCAGAATGTAGATGACAGAAAGCATAATGCCAAGCATAGCGGCCTTTCAGGAATACCTCTGGTGAATGTTCAGGCCTAACTAAGTAGCTGAAAATTAGCTGACTTAATATTTTGACGGGTTAGAAGTATTATATTTATTGTATTTGGTTGTTCACATTTAGTGTTGGAAAAACTACATACAAATTACGAGCTAATAAGTCAGACCTGACCAGCTAGCTACTAGTTACTCTTCTTGGAGTAAGAACACCCAACACCCAACACCATTTGTTGTTTGCACTTGATTTGTAGGATTTAACAGCACTCATGATTTCAGCCCTGCTGGTTGGAGTACTATATAGCAACAAAAAAATGAAACATGGGAAAATCTCATTGAAAACGGTTCTGCACCACTTTTTACAGCACCAAATTATAATTCTTCCATTCTGGAGGCTCTGGTGCTCACCAATTGTTAATGAATTCTCTATGCAAGAAAACTTGTCAATGAAGTTCGGGCGCTGGAAACATTTGTCCAGCGGAGGGCGCTGTTTCCTCATTCATTCAACAAATGGGTCACCAACAGTAATGACTGACTTTGCCATTCAAGTTTCACTGTCAATAATGTCAAACTGTGGTTGAAGCCACCGTATGCACGCATGCCACACATGATTAGTAGGGCTTATTAGCATGGCTGTAGCCTGATGCTGCTGAGTGCTGATACTGTCTCAGACATCCTTGTAGAATAAGGCCAATGTAGCCTCTATGTGAAGTGGCTACTACTTCACTGCCTGTGTGTCTTCATTAGGTCTGATAGGACTACTGCTGTATGGAGGCTAGTGGCCAGTCAGACTGCAGAGAGAACATACTGCAACTGACTGACACACAGACACACTGGTGACAGTCCGGGCATGAGCTGAGCAGTGAGCAGTCTCTGCCCGATCAGAGCATGAGCAGAGCAGTGCTGCTCTGCTCATGCCCAGACTAACTGACACACACACACTGGTGACAGTACCTAAATGTGTGCGCCTGCCCGAAGTTCAAATTCATGGCATTCATTGTAGGAAGAAGCTGGACTGTCCTGCACACCGAGCAGCTTGTTTAAAATAGAAGAAAGTCAGTTTAGGTTCGGTTGCTGTCGTGGGCCAGACGTATTGCCTTCTAAGTCCTTCTCAACCGATTTGCACCAGAAGATTGTTCCATTGAGGGAACGCTGACTTGACTTTGATTGACAGCAGACTGACTGACATTGCTCTGGTGAGAAACTGGGCTGTGATTTTTTTCTCCTTCCTTTTATTTCGGGTAAAGAATAAAATGTTTAAACTGTGCTAGAAAAATTGTTACGTTAAAATACTTAGTTAGAAATATTGAATATTGAGTTAAAATAGGCAAGGAAAGGCAAGTTCATTTATATAGCACATTTCATACACAAGGCAATTCAAAGTGCTTTACATAGAGCATAAGATACATTATGAAAGAAATACAGAATAAGAAAAAAAGGATATATAGAGGATATAAGAGGATTTATAGAGGATATAAAAGAGAACATAAAAGTTGGCATACTTTAGAATAGAAATAATATAAAACAATCAAAGTGCATACGTGACCGGTCGATTTCTGCGTTGTGTGTTGTGTGTTTAATAGATAGCCAGGACTCTGTGCTGATATTGTGACGAGCACAGGTTTATTTTCTTGCCTGCACAGAGAGTGAAACAGACAGTGAACCTCTGACTGCAAGGCAATGCTCTCATAAGAGTAGGCTAATAAAAATGACAATGCAGATGAAGTAGCATGGTTTATGAATTGTTGAAAGTGTAAATTTCATGCATGTGACCCTGTCTATTTCCACAGAACGCTATGGATGTGATGTTGTATGATGGATTTTTATTAGTTTTTGTTTCATATTGACTATATATCATCATTGATGAATAACAGTTTAGTTTAATAATAAAAGTTTAGTACTAGTATAAAAATAAGAAGAATTCTCTTCACAAAACATTATAGTGTCCAGTGACCGCTGGCTTGTAGTTAAACCAATGTTCCGGTGTGCATGTGTAACCCCTTCTATTCGGCTCTTATACAACAGACTGAAGAGACCACGTGACAACTCCTCTCAGGTTCACATCGTTTATTTTGATCAGATCTGGCACATAAACACACAAATAATTGTGTTTGGGCGGTGAAGTATCAGGCAGGTTACTGGATACTGCCCCAGACTAACATTGTCAGCAGGCAAAAGGGCCGAGCCGACAAATTCCAGTAGCTATAATTACCACAACCAGCCACATGAGGGTGCTCAAATACAACAACTAAAAATACCCTTG
>OOFE01046455.1:0-10537 GCA_900323365.1 Monocentris japonica
TTGGGAAGCAAGTGAACAGTCAGTTCTTGAAGCTGATGTGTTGGAAGCAGGAAAAATGGGCAAGCATAAGGATCTGAGCGACTTTGACAAGGGCCAAATTGTGATGGCTAGACGACTGGGTCAGAGCATCTCCAAAACGGCAGGTCTTGTGGGGTGTTCCCGGTATGCAGTGGTTAGTACCTACCAAAAGTGGTCCAAGGAAGGACAACCGGTGAACCGGAGACAGGGTCATGGGCACCCAAGGTTCATTGATGCATGTGGGGAGTGAAGGCTAGCCCGTCTGGTCCGATCCCACAGAAGAGCTACTGTAGCACAAATTGCTGAAAAAGTTAATGCTGGCTATGATAGAAAGGTGTCAGAACACACAGTGCATCACAGCTTGCTGCGTATGGGGCTGCGTAGCCGCAGACCGGTCAGAGTGCCCATGCTGACCCCTGTCCACCGCCGAATGGTTTTAATGTTATGGCTGATCGGTGTATATAAGAGGTGAAGGAGGAAATCAAGTGCTCCCCAACACGTTTTCCACGGATTCAACATATATTCTACACACACACACAAATAGCTGTCAGCCGTGTCACTAACGATAGGTAAAAACCAAGCAGCGAGTTCGCATTTCCATCATTTATTCATTGCCTCTTTTTTCCACTTTCTCTTTCTGTCCTTCTGTCTTTCCACAACTTTACTCTCTCTCTCTCTTTCCCCCTCTCTCTCTCTCTCTCTCTCTCTTTATATCTCCCTCTCCCTCTTCTCTTATATTCTCTTTTGAGACAAAAAAACGAACCCTTTGAATATTGCTCTCAGATGGATGCCAAAAATGAGAAAGGGGACAAGGGGTGAAAAAAAAAGACACTTCCAATGCAATATCCCGGTGTAAACACGCTATTAAAAGCACCTTCTTGGCAAAATATCACGCTACTTTCAGCTAACACAAAGTAACTCGAAGGCGTGCAATTTGTATTACCTTGAACAATATTCTGACAAGGAGCAAATATTTGGAGGGAATGGATTCCAGCTAAAGTGTTTTCTTGAACACAGTGTTGTAGTAATATTTCCAGGGTGTTTGAGGTCTTAATATGCCGGATCCATCCTCCCTGCTGCTGATTGAGAGGCGCTCTCTGGTGCTTTAAAGCTAAATAACTGCTCCGCCGAGGGCACTGTCCATATTTTTGAAATTCTGCACGAGCATGATTTGGAGTGTTTCACAGTCATTATCTCTGACCTTCCCGGTTTGAACCTCTCCAGGTTTTAGATTGGTGCAGAGTCCTCCGAGTCACAGCACACCAGGAGACTGATTTTTTTTTTTTTTACGCTTTCGGACTGATTTTATACTTACTGGAAAATCTGATTGAAATGTGGAAAACGTCAGACGCAAAGTAACAGGTTGCTTTATATATAATGCAGCTTTTCTGCATTGTTTCAAGTCATATTGAGCATGCGTTTTCATGTTTTACACTAGTTTTGTGCTTAAACAGTCTATTAGACGTGGACAAAAAGCAGGAAAGACCATAGTTTACTCTGCAACCCCCCAATTTCCCCGCAGGGAAGTTTCATCTAACTTAATCTATAAATGAAGAGAGTCTTGAACCTTGTTTTTATTACGTTGGTTACATTTTCATGCACAAACTATTTACTTCAGCTGTTTACCTGTGTAATAAAATAAGAGGTATAAGTGTTTACAGGTCCAAACAACCTTGCAATAATGCCTCTAATGTTACAGCAATAATACTGAATGTGAAACTAAGATACTGTAACTTTATTGAAACTATTATGTTACTCAATGTGTTAAACGTGTGAAATAAGAATCAGCAAAAATCTTTGTATTTGGTATCACACATCGATACAAGCTGAAATCTGCACTTGGAGAAGGTTGACGGGTAAAAGATGTTGAAAACAGTGAAACGGACACGATTGGAGCAACAGCTTCCTCCCTCAGTGGGTCGTCTTAGAAACACCCATTTTATTCAAGAGGGAATACAAGTGTATTGGTCAAGTCAAGTGTATTTCTATAGCCTTTTATCACAAACAAGCCTCGAAGGACTTTGCAGGCCTAGCTAGGTCAGGCTGAGAGACAGATTATGACACAGTTGATGCAGCATGTAGACAACAGGATGTATAATGCTGAGATAGAAAGTTGGAGTGGCCTTGCAGGAACGCCTCAGGTGACTTTTCAGGCCTAACTAAGAGTCAGCTGAGAATCAACCAATTGTGACAAGATGTTACAGAATACAATCAGAGCAAAAGGTTGAAGAGGACTGAAAGGACTCGCCATAACGAAACTTTCCTTTCCTTTATTTCCATTCCTCTTTCCTCTTCATACTTTTTGAAAAGAAGCAGTGAAATATGAGTTGCTTTTTATGTCATGTGTCTAGTGCCTCCCCAGACCCAGCCTACTGTATGTGTGTGTGTGTGGGGGGTCATAAGTGCCAAAATGCTAGAGGAGAACCAGCTCAACCGTGACACCTGCATCTAACATTTGACTCAGCACTCAGCAACGCCTGCCTGACCTTCTGCCTAATCGTGGGAGATGCTGTAATATTTGACTCCCAGCCACGCCTGCTTGACTTCTGCCTGTGTGGATGCCCTCATACATCTGATGCCTGTGTGACATCTTTTACCACAAGGATTTGGCTTTAGAGTTTCAGCAGTCTGCCTGTTCCTGGAAAACATTACCCAATGTGTTCAGTCTAATATATATCTAACTATATTTCTATATCTATAACTTTGATAGGTTATTTCCCTGATAGCAGACGACTCCAGGCTCAAATATGGTGGAGTTTAGGCACATAAGGCTCTGACTCTTGGCCCGTTATTGGGCGCGACCAAATTTGCCATGTGGGTTGACTTGCTGATGTGTCATTGCCTTGTCTTTCACAGACAATGCAAACCAAAAGTAGGCGTGGAGCAGATCGTAACGCATGAGGCAACGTCTGTCAGGTGCTCACCTCGCGTGATTGGTCAGACGGCGTAAAGTAGGCGTGGCGAAATTGCTACGCAACCCGATGCTACGTGAACACGATGTCTCCAAGTCTATGACGTTTTCTCTTAGAGGTTTGGTCAGATCCGAGGTTTTAGTCACACAGTTGAAGCATTGCTTCTCTCAAATTTTGGCAGTCTTGACTCCTAATAGCCTATAGCCACCCACCTCCAGTGATTAGCAGTAAATTGATTTCAGTAATTGATTTCCAGTAATACCCAGACCAGGCTATAACGGGAACTGGAAGTGACTAGAGGTCACACAAATTAATTGCTGCAATTAGCTTTTAGACAGGGATGTGGAGGAGAGAGAGAGAGAGAGGAAGAAATGGAGGGAGAAACAGTACGAGAGAGAGTTGTAGTCTTAACTTGGCTTGTTTGCTTTGACAGAACTAGATTCCAGGAGACCATGATAGGGCAGTTTTAGGTTGCGATCACACCTACAGTTTGTTTTCTTTGGTCTGAACCATAGTGGGAAAGTTGATTTTGCTGTATTTTTGTATCTTGTTAGTTCAGGTTCACACTGCCCAATTAGAAGCGAACGTGGGCTTGGAAAACAAAAGTTACATAGACTCACAAGCAGCTTGTTAATTGGACAGAGTTTTGGTAACCTGTCAGCCCGCCGGGTTGGAGATTTCAGGCGGAGGATCGGACGAGGAACTGTTGGCTGCCAGATGTCATCGTCCGTCCTCCTGTGGTCATTTCCTTGTAGTTGTTGCTCCTAACGAGTTCAAATGGCCGAGCGAACTCGCGCTAATAAACGGCTCCAAACATGCTGGGTGTGAACGCAACCAAGGGACACAAGGGACCGTCTTATTTATTCTTATTTTCACTTTCCCAAATAAAGATGCTGCATGTGACATTTCCTCATTGTTAGACAGCTGTGAAAGTAGTTACCATTACCAGTTCTTATGCCAGAGCATTAACACAAAAGTCTGCTTTCTGCTTTCATTTGGTCCAGTTTGGGACTTCGAGAGCCCCTTTTCCTCAGGAACCTAAAAATAGGCCTTCGATTCAAACTAGCAAGTTACACATCAGAGACAGGAAATAAAATATAAGAAAATATGTAGCCCGACAGTACTAGTGAACGTGGGGCTGATGGATGCAATAACAACTTAAATGTATTTATTGGGATTTTATTTTTTTATTGATCAAACTGTACAGAAACAACTAAGCAACATATTGCCATAAAACAGGAAAAAGCATGAAAATTGAACAAATCAATGAATCAATAGATAAAAAAATGCCAATAAAAAATAAATAATGCTATTAATAAGTAAGTACTTGGGGTATACATGACTGGAGAGTTATTTTCCATAAATTGTATAAACATTAAACAGTTATCTAAACAATGATGCAATAACACGACTAAAAACACTCAGGCCTGTCTACCTGGGGCCTGTCTCACCAAGATTAGTGGGTTAGCTACCTAACTGTGACCTAACCACGGCTTTTCGGTCTCACGGCAGTGGCTCACTTTTAAGCGGGTACATCACCATGGTAACTGCACAGTTAACCTGCTCCGGAGCAGGTTATGATCAGGATGTCAGATCCGAACGGATAAAAAGCTTGCCCTCCTCACCAATCAGCTCTAGCGTCACCATTGCTGGAGGACTTTTTTAGAATCAGAATCAGAATCAGAATGGGGGTTTATTGCCAAGTAAGTTTACACATACGGGGAATTTGGATTGGTCTGATGGTGCAACATTTATCAGAAGAAAAACACGTCAAAAATATAAGAAGGAACAAGTCAAAAATATAAAATCTAAAAAAACAAATTCACATAATAAATTATAAAAAAAGACAAAAGATATAACAAGACAAGAGAACAGGTTTTAACAACCTTTCTAGCAAAATCTCCATTTGCAAAACCAGATATGAACAAAACCATTGCATTCAAATGAATAAAGAACTGCACAGGGTGATTCTTTTGAATGAACAGATAGTAAGAAGGACTCGTTGCAGGGAAATGGTGTTTAGTGGCTGTCAGAGCTCCTTTGCTTTCCATAAGGATTTATTATATCAGAGATATAATAAATGCTTGCAGCGTTTCCAGGTGATTTGCCCCAGAGGGTTTCTATCAAGTAGCAGCTAGCTTACATTAGTTGACTGTAGTTATCAACAATAAATGATATTTACCGTTGAAATTCTTGCACCCACATTCCCATCAGTGCAACACTGAGGAACATGAGACGGACTTGAACCCACAATGTCACGACACAATATCACGTCAATGAAAAGAATACCCAGTGCCCACTGTGCCTTAACGACGAGGCAGTGATAAGACTACGCATTTACACAATCTGCAGTTTTCCTCTAGCAATGCTCTCTAGAGCTGGTAGCACAACTATTTTGATATGAATGATCATAAAATTGATCATGATCAAATTTGAGACATTTCTACAAACCTGTTCTACAAATGATGCCCACTTCAATTACATATAATATGATTCATGAGCTTTTCCTAGTGGCTGTTGTTTTTTTTTGATTGAATCTGCTGATTGCATGTGCTTATATTCAATATCTTCAAATTTGACCATTTTCATGCCAAAGAAATTATATGTATCCAGTGTTTCTCTCAGTATTTTATTCTTGTCAGGGTGGAAAAGCCTCTGTGGAACACTAAAACTCTCCACTGAAACCCAGAACCCAGAATAAAGCTACTACTACTACTACTACTACTACTACTACTACTACTAGTACTACTACAACTCCTAATAATAATAATAATAATAACATTTTCATGCATACCTGTGTGGAGACAATCAAAATGTCTCATCAGCATCAATTCAGGTTAAGGGTTTCCCATAGACAGCCAGTGTAGAATTGATCAATTCTACGATAAATATGTAATCAATCAAACTGCATCATATAGTTCATATCAGAGGTGGACGACACTGATCGGACTGGATCTGACTTTTAATAAAAGTGCAGTGTGATTGTTGAACTTGTTCATAATTCAGATCATAGTTGGTTGGCATTTAAGACTGAGGTTTGAGCATCTTCTAAATGATGCACAAGCACAAGCTAGAATCCAAGTTTTTAAAAAAGGAGCCCCCAGAGCTTCATCAACAATGAATGAGCTTTGATCCGCATCCTGCCGGACGGTATTTCGCCAGCATAACTGGCGATATACCGTCTCTCGTCTGAGACAAAGCACACATTTAGACGGCCCATTTAGCTCGGGCCTGCACAGGCTTTCAGTCACGCCCATGCTGTTGATCAGTCTCTGTCACCGCATGCATCGCAGATGAGCCACCACAGCAGCGGGGCTATTTGAAATCAATGGGGTCATAACTGTGGCGTAAATAGATAGAAAATTGGTCTGCTCGCTAGAGGCCAGAGGAGCATGTGGCCTACATCAATAGCTACTACCCCAAGTGGAAGAAGCAGCGCTCTCCAAGCTCTGGCGAATTGAATTCCATAGATGGATAAATGGGAAAATGAAAACATTGATAAACCTCAATGAGGAGCATGAAGGCTTAGAAAATATGATTCTTTTTTTCTCCACAATCAACAGCATACACAGGGCATATTTTGAAGCTAGGACATTGGATTCTGTGTACTGTACACTGCGCTCCATTTAATAATATAAGAGGTGCTGAATTGGCAGCTGGAAGATGATGGATGGTTGTTGTGCATGGCAGGGGAACAGTGGGAACTCTAGAGACCGTAATGGCTACTACGAAAAAAGGCATGATTACATTTGGTTACATGCAATCACCTCTTTACGTGGAATGTGAAAATGCTAAGGACTATTGTTTTTGAAGGTGAGTGCACAGCGGAGAAACTTCTGCTTTCTTTTTCCCTTTTGCACATCTTTTATTCAATGCTTTTATGCAAGATTCACAATCAGGAGAGCCTCGATAAAAAAGAGGCAAGATGAAAGCCGCGCAACGTGGTTTAAATGGAGGTTGGACACCGACTCTCAACCGACATTAGTTGTTGTATATGTGGACGAACAAAGGAGCCGCTATCGCTTCGGGTGAGTGGTGTAAGAACGTATGGGATGACTTGAAGTGGAAACGGCTGAATTTAAGGTTTTTGCATTATCCCTATTGTCTTGGTCCAGTCCAATTTACTCCCAAAGCCAGAAACCAGTAAAGGGTTGAAGCTGTGATCACATGTAACATCTGATGCTGCTTTAAGCGACCATAGTGTCATCAACGGTCTGACTCTCACCTCTGTAGAAAGCTAAAAGTTGAACCTGTCATTGTTATATCTGGAGCCGCTCCGTCGACTTATTCTCTTTGGTAAAATGCATTCACAGGATCATCTTTTTCTGGTTCAGGGAAATAATTGCTCAAACAATATTGATTGCACTATCCTGCACACATTCTTAAATTTAGCGGTATTAGGGAAACTATGAGGCTATTTGTTATGTGGCTACTGTGGCTCTCAAAACATTTTGAAGGGGTACAGGGAGGAGGATGACACTATTATTACTAATCCCACACCTCTAACCTACAAGCGTATAGCAACACAGATATAACCTACAGAGAGCAGATAGGAGAGAGTGTTTACTTGCTATAGGCTCCCCTCTTCATTACTTTTGTCCAGATTAAAAGGGCTGTTTAAGAGTCTTTGCAGTGCACCGACAACCAGAGCGGAAACCGGAAAACTGGCTGTGCACAAATAATGTCTAAATATAAAACAACCAGGCTAGAAAAAGAAATTCCTGAAACAGATTGTTGTGGTGTGTCTGTAGATCCATTCAGTTTTGTTCTCAGTAAAAGTAAATAGTTTGATGAGGTAGATTTGTCTCCAAATGTAGGTTACTGAGACTCAGTAAACTGTCTTGTTTTTAGCCCTAGTCTCTACTCCAAAACACTCTAAACACTCTAGCTAGTTCAGGAAAGTTTTACATTGGGGACCTAAATATGTATTTTCAATATGTTTGTAATATATCAGTTCAAAATAGTTTCTATAGCTAATTTAATATGAATTCATATTAATAATATGATGTCATATCGGGAAAATGTGCTTGTTCCTCTGGCGTGCAGGAAGTGATGTGTTTTATGTGTCCCGTTTGTTTGGAATAAACAAAAGAAGAACTGGGTAGTTAGCATGAGCAGCGATAGCCACCGTGGCTGAACGGACAAAGAAAAGAGCACCACCTCGAGACTAAATCAATAAAAACATCTTTTAAAAAAAAAATCCTCCAAGATTGCCACTATAAACAGCAGTTTGAACATTTTAGACGGCCACCATGTGCGACGTGCTGCGAGGACTGGTACTAAAAACTAGCTAATGTTAGCTAAAAACTGGGAATGTGATGCAGCAAGCAGGCAGTTGCAATATGTCGTTACAGTTGCAAAAATAAACTACATGTCCTCCATGCATTGTACTACACAGTTCCCCTCTAGTGGCTTCACATATGGGGAGATAATAATCCCCTTTCTATAGCAAGAGCAAGTTAGCGGTGTTTCTTTGGACCAGTGACTAGCTTAATATCACTATGACCGGCAGCATCCAGTCTCTTTATTCCACAGGGGATATCCTGGCATGGGCAGAAATCGATGTGGCCGGTCGCCTTTGATGCTGCTTGTGTGTGCATTTGGACCCACAACTCGAGCTGACGCTATTGACTGCCCCCCAGAAGCCTGTCAAAATGCTCGGGTTCAAAACCAGACGCCTTTTGAAGCGAAGAAATAGCTTTTATCGGCCGTCGGAGCTGTCTGTGTTTCAAATGTCCTCATGGTTTTTTCCCCCCTGTGCCCACACACCAGACGAACTTTGGGCTACAAAACTTCTTGGTCGCTGATCCTAAAGGCCGTTATGGCTCGTGAAATATCGATAGCCTCACTTTGCACTTCATATAGAAAAAGGCTGTGGCAGAATCACAAAAGAGTATTTGATCTTGTGCCTGGTCTGAGTTCAGTACATATTCAATAGTCGCGCGCAATTTCGTCTCCCGTCGTTCTGATGTCGCCGCCGTAACCTGTATCTCACCACCATAGCACACCTGTCACTGCTGAACGTGACGTTTTATCGCCGCCGCTGAAACAGGGCCTGACTAACTACTGGATAGTGCAAAGATGGTTTTTATCTGTAATGCACAATGGAAATGTTCAGATTAAGCAAAACTGAAATCTAAATGGAAAAAAAAGTAATCCATTAAAACACTGTTCACTTACAAACTTGCTTATTTGAGAAAGTAGCACACTGGTGATTGTTTTTAAAGACATAAATCACGGGGTTATTCAGCATCTGTCCAGCCCTGTTAGTTATATTGTCTAAATTACATTGTGCTCTCAACCTCCATGCATGCACACACACACACCCACAAAAGCACACACACACACACACATACCTATTACATATGGCAAGTGTTACCTTTCATTACCTCCTGTGCTTAGGGAGCGTCAGCTGCACCTGTGGCCAGTGGTTAATAGCCCCCATCCAAAAGCAGAATTATGACTGTTTGTCCAAAGCTTGTAAACCAAAAGGAGTGTGAGGGGGGGGAAATTACATATCAGATGTAGTAAATGCTGGAAAGCTGTTTGTTCTGCATCCTGTTATTCCGCTTGAGGAGAGTTGGTGCTTCGCTTGTTCAATGCATTCAGATAGACGGAGACAAGGTGACATATTGATGAGTGAAGGGCGTGGAGGAACTCGCGGCACCAAACACTATTTACTGAAATAGGAAATATATTTGCGAGGTGCGAAGTTGGAACGCCCACATCCAAAATGACTTTTTTTCTTCATGAATTAAAAATCAGCCATGAACAAAACTGCAGCAGATATTGCTCACTTGAGTAAGTGGAGTTGTATTAATGTGAATATAACTGAGGATTTGGGTTTTTAGTACCCTGTGGATTCAGGGCCATGTGGGAGATGCATATACTGTATATAGGAGCCTACAAAAAACATTCACACGTCCTAATTGTAATCACCACTAGGAGGCCGACATGAATGTTTTTTTCCAGTCGGTATCTTGTATTTACAGTAAATTGGGAGAAAAGAGAAGTTTGAAGTGGAGAGAGTTGTGGAGCATGGAGGCAAGCAGAATTAGATTCATTATAGGGGCTACTTATGATGTGCTGCCATCTCCCCAAAATCTTAGTCAGTGGATGGGTGAGGATGCTGCCTGCCCGTTGTGTTCCAGCGTATGTACGCTTAGGCATATACTGTCAGGGTGTAAAGTTAGTCTTTCCCAAGGGCGATACACTTGGCATCATAACCAGGTGTTGAAATGTTTGGCAGCAGCAGTTGAGAAAAACTGAATTCTTTAGCTGGAGCTTCATGAAATGGGTTTCCATGGCCGAGCAGCTGCATGCAAGCCTCACATCACCATGCACAATGCCAAGCGTTGGCTGGAGTGGTGTAAAGCACGCCGCAACTGGACTCTGGAGCAGTGGAAACGTGTTCTTTGTAGTGATGAATCACGCTTCACTATCTGGCAGTCTGATGGACGAATCTGGGTTTGGCAGATGCCAGGAGAACGCTACCTACCGGAATGCATAGTGCCTACTGTGAAGTTTGGTGGAGGAGGGATGATGGTCTGGGGCTGTTTTTCAGGGTTTGAGCTTGGCCCCTTAGTTCCAGTGAAGGGTAATCTTAA
>OOFE01046456.1:0-11832 GCA_900323365.1 Monocentris japonica
TATCGAGAATCAACTGAAATCAGTCCATTCAAAATGCATCGTCCCTTAAGGGTAATTCAGTTTGCAGACAGGTTTTTACAATAAAACACAAAATGAAACATGCAATAAAAACACGTAGCAGACCGCTTCGACATGTGTCATGGTTTACAAGACATCAGCTGACCAGACAGCACAGACAGCAACCCTGGTGGAACAAGTGAGTGACGTCCTACTCATGGAGAGCATTTCAGGACAAGCTTGCGACACATTCATTTCAGAATTAATCTCAGGACAGTTCAAGTGTTGTTCCATGATGATGAGGAGGAGAGAGAGAGAGAGAGAGAGAGAGAAAGAGAGAGAGATGGAGGGGTGATAGAGGAGTTGGATGAATGGTTGAGAGTAAAAGCATCTCTCCCCCCTCCCTCTCTCATCCACACACTCTTCCTCTATCTTTTAAACACTCTCAGCCACTCATCCCCCTCTTCTGTCTCTTATATCTCCCTCTCTCCACCCCTCGGGACTACAGTCATTCATTTCAACATCGTGGAGCAACACTTGACCTGTTTTCAGCCGCCCTCTCCCTGGCGACGTCGCGCCGTGACCGTCTCTATCTTTTTCCTTTTCTAGTCCGATGAGGAAGAGGAGGAGATGGGGGGAAATGTGAGGGGAGAGGTGAGGAAGGGAAAGGGGACCGGAGGAAACGAGGTCAGGGGACAGGACAGAAAAGTAGTGGAAGGAGGAGAGAGGAAAGGGAGAGGAAAGAAAGTAAAAAAGAGGTTTCAGCTATAAAGATTATCAACAAATGCACTGACAAGCCATAACTTATAGCTACCGCAGGTTAACAGGAACCGGACCAATGATCTGCACTGAGCTCCTGATAGTTTGGCCAGGCTGCAAATTGTTTCGTGCCAAAATGTTGAATGTAGTTGGTCTTGTCTTTTAGAGCGACCTTCGGGCAATGATTTCTTCTCTCCAAAATGATGATATGGTGTTGTGGAACATGAGTTCTCCAAATGGGTATTCCCAGCATGACGTTCCCATGGTGGAATTTCCAATTTTCTAACAGCTGTCATGGGATCACAGGGAACTTGACAGCAACTGAGGTGTAACCGATACCGACACTGATAGTTTTCGATTGAAGTCGACGATAGCTGATATTGTGTGTATCATTGGATTTGAACTTTTTCACGCCAAAAAATGACAAGTATTTAGACCATCACGGGACACCCTTTACTTTTCACCACACTGTTTCAAGGTCAAACTACTTCCTGTTTCTAGTTGTGTCTCCACCATGTAATCCGTTCATGCAACATATTTCATAAACAGAGCTTGTTAATCACAAAGGCTGCCATGTTTGGCTGTCAGCAAGCTGGCTTTTGGTCAAGCTGGACTACTGACCTCCCTTTCCTGGACCCAAATGTGGAAAGGACACCGCTTAAAGCCTTGGTTACTCCCCCCCTCCTTCCCTCAATCGTTTTCACAGTAAGTCTCTGCCCTTTGCTCGGTGCTTCAACGCTCCATGGAAAGTATGTTTATCCTCAGCTGTTAGGACAATAGCAGGCTTGTTTCCTTTCCAGCTTTAGTGAAGCTCACACAGTTTGAATTAGGAGGTCAGGCCTCTTTCACACTGAGTTAATAGAATAGATCACACTCCTGACCATGTACATTCACATATCGTTGAATTTAGCTGGTTGGGCGACTCGTTCAAGTACGTAAACAAGTCAAATGCTCGTCAAGTATAATGTTTCAGAATATAGAAATATTAGATAGAATAGATGAAGTCAAATGCATCATTTTGAGTTTACGTTAGTCATTACATTGGCTAAAGTACTCTGCCACAGTCTTGTCTCTCCCATGACGTGTTGTTCTTCATATTTCCACAACTTCCCACAGAGGGAGTGGAGGAGGAAAGGCTTGTCTTCCTGAAATTGTGAAGAGAACAGGAGTCAGAAAACTGGAAGTTCTGATGAAACTGCGTCAGTCTTGACTGAACATAAAAAAAAACCCAGACAACTTGATTTTATAGAAACTGAAGAATGGGTTCAGCGGTTGGCTGCTGTTGCCGGAGTGAGTAGGTGAGTCCCAGGGAACATCTCACCCTCCACCTGGGCTTTAGATGTTTGATGTCTCCTTTCCATTAGTCTTGTTAGTCTGCACTCGTTTTCCTCCTTCACCTTCAGAAGAACCCATTTGCTGCCGAAAGACAACTTTAATAAACAACTTCAAGCCAGATAATCCATTACAGTAAACATGAAGTTTTTTATGACATTCAAGCTGGGTTTGACGCCGAAAAGTTTGTATTTTAAAGATGATAAAGATTAGCTAAAAAAAAGCTAAAAAATCGAATTACGTACGAGACATAAACTAGACATCGACAGTAGGAAATGGGCTCTAACTGTAAATGGCTCTGGTGTTGTCCTTTAAGTGCGATGCAGACGGGCGATATTCCCAGCAGAAGGCAACAAATGAAACACAACGTCCAAAATCTATTCGAATGTTTCCTGACAACCAGAAGATCCAATGTGATTAAAGCACCGCTGCTGAGGAACATGCATTACAGGCTTCGGGCGTAATTCATGGGAAACATTTTGAAGCAGCAGGCATTTCCCCTGCAGCCAGAATAGGAGCTGGTTAGCAGGACACATCTGATGTGGATATCATACAGTGCTCTTTAAGGAACGAAAATACTCGGAGGCGGTATCGAAATTATGTAACTTCCTGTATCTAAGAGCCTAACTCTGTATTCTGTGTCTTCCTGTCAATATTGCCCAAAAAAAGTTGCTCTCTACCGAAAGCAACTATTTATAGAAAGCTTGTTGGAACAAAGGACATGGTCGATATTGCTTGCAGCATAAATGCCAATGGGTAACCATAAAATCCTTGCGGATAATGTAGTTTGCTTTAAAGGAACAAAATAGTTGTGGGTAGTTGTGGAGGGAGGAGAAGTGTTTCTCATTCACCTCCCCGACCCAGATTCCCTTTCCATGGATTCGAACTGGCAACTGCGTGGCTGCAACAGAGAAGACAGTCCCATCCACACTAACTGAGATGCTGTAGATTTTTGTTATTTGACCAAATTCAACTTGTTTGGAAGTCAGTCATGCATAGAAAATCTATTTTGGCTTGCAGCAATATTGTAGGAGTGCTTTGAGTTTCAGACAGCCTGGCAGTGTGTGTGTGTGTGTGTGTGTGTGTGTAAGCATGATAAGAGTACTTCCCTGGTACTGGGCCAGAGTGTGTGGGCGATAGAATAATTCCGTCATTCCTCAGAAGTCAGGAAGGAAACTACCGGAGGGATCCGTGGTAGAAAGGCCTTCCTTGGAAATGAGTACGATTCATGATATTTCCCTACGTCCACGCCAACCCTGTGAACGCATCTTGAAAACACAACATGGCAATCAGTTGCTGAATGAACCAGTTTTTATATAAGATACAGACAATAGCCATATTCATACTTTACAATCCATACACTTCTTTATTTGTAATATCTATTTTAGGCATTTAAAGGTGCAACAAGAAAGATTTTCACTGCCCCACAGCACAAAATGACCATAATATATCTGCAGGGGGTTGATAGGGTTATTGATCAATACCACTGACTCAGTGACTACCTGGGCAGATGGATTTATGGCTTTTGATATCTTGACTCTTCTCTTTACATTACAGTCATTTAGCAGATGCTTTTAACCAAAGGTACTTGACACTATGTGGGGATCGAACCCACGACCCTGAGACTGAGAGTCTCATGCTCTACCTTTCTGATGGATCACTGCTATTAATCATGTAATTTATAGGCCACTGTAAATTGGGACTTGCCAATGTTGGTGCAATTCCTTGGTCGTAGTACTTAATGTCAGTATCATCTTTTAAATCACCTCTTAAAACTGGCCTTTCTGTGATATTTGGTTTTTATTTATGTTACCATTATTGCCTTGTCTGATATTTTTTATTCCTTTTGTTTTATCTGTTCTTTTTTCTGTCTTATTTATTGTATTCTATATTTATCCCATTGATCTTTGTCATTGTTAATTTTTCATGGTTCATGTTTCCATTGACTGCAGCTGCTGATCACATTCTCCCTTCACCATTCATACCCTCGGCTTACTGTAAGAACCTTACTTCTTCAACTTGATTAATCTCTCACACACACACACACACACAAACCTTAAGGCATTCATCTTTTCACTAAGCTGTTGTCATAGTAACCCCTGCAGTTGCTGAACAGGATGTGATATCACTGATAGAAAGAAAGAAAGAAAGACAGACAGACAGACAGACAGACAGACAGACAGAAGAAGAAACAGACAGACAGACAGACAGACAGACAGACAGACAGACAGACAGACAGAAAGACAGAGAGAATTATTTTTTCTTTCTTTCTTTCTTTCTTTCTTGAAATAGTGAAGGAGAGAGAAAAAATGTGAGTTACTTGCGGAGTCCACATATCTCCAGGCCTGCAGACTGGTCAACTCTTGGATCTCGGCGACCACAAGGTTCCCACAAAGACATTGTACCTGCAAGATTCTGACCAAATCCAGTGGAAGAATCTGATCTGTCCACGGATATGTACTTTGAAGGGTCAAGGTGAGTTCCTTTTGCAGGAGGGAGGCGAGCCGAGCCCCCGTTAAAGCTAAAGTGAGTCAGTCTTGGATCATAATCCTGAAGAGATTTTCCAGTTCCCAGCTCCAGTGAATGGTCATGGCTGGACCATGAAAAGAATTAACTAAGGCTGGTAATTTATGATGAAGACCCAACAACTGGTGGCCCTCCTGTCAGAGAGCAGGTGTTAAATAGAGAGAGGGGCAGGCGATTTGGATTCAGCTCAGTGTTTCTATTGTTTGTTTGCAGGAGGTGAATGAGTGGACAAGCAGTGAGCAGTAGACAGTAGCGGTGTACGATATGGTGTATGGTTTTCTAAGGGAGACAACAGAGGATGTATTAATATGGCAGTAAATGCATATGCCAAGAATGTAATGTGTAAATTATAAAGTGCTAATAAATATCATATATTATATAATATCAAATATACTGTATGTTAAAGAAGATTGTTCAATATTAGGGCTTTGCCTTGTAACAACAGAAAGTCCACAATAAATATCCCAATATACATCAGCAAACATCAATGGGATCAGAGATTAAAGTAAGCAATTTAAGAAATATTTAGCTTGGTCGCATCAATGAACTGAAGTACTGCTAAGTGGGAGTGGCAATGTAAATCTTTCATCATTAATGTATTTGTGCATCAGAGCAACGAAGTAACAACTTAGATGACGATATCTAAGGTAGTTTATACAGGTCTATGGGCACATACAGTTGCATGTCGTCAGCATAGCAATGAATGAAAATGGATGTTATGTATGAGTGATGTCACCGAGGGGGAGCATATAGACGGAGAACAACAAGGGGCCTAGGATCGACTCTTGGGGAATGCCACAACTGAGATGTGCCGGGGCAGAGGTGGCGCTGCAAAACGTAACACAAATGTTTGTCCTAGAAAGATATGATTTAAAGAAATTAAGAGCAGTATCAGTGATCCTGATCCAATTCTTCAAATAATTGATCACAATGCTGAGGGAAATATACTGTATATACCTTGGGGGACAACATGCTGCATTAATGCTAAACACATCCAACATGGCTCCCACTAATCCCTGTAGACAGCAGCTGGCAGGTTTTGTGCTGGCTAGCAGGTGGTTGTTAGTAGGTTGACACATCGTTGTCAGTTGCTTTTCCATCAGGCTTGAACAACATTCCACAACAATATTTGTTTGCTGTTCAGGCATGTATTTTCCTGTGTGAGGCAGCAAGGCAAGTTTGGTATCAGTCAGCGAGGTAGCTAGTCAGTTAGCCAATCAGTCAGCCAGTCAGTCAGTTCAATGTTAGTTTCCTGCCAAGTCAGCCAGGCAGTTAGTGAATAAACCAACAGGCTATCACAGCACTAGGTCAGAGGTCAGAGCAAGGTCAGAGCAAGGTCAAAAATACCTCAGATGACTGAATTCACAGACAGAAGAGAGAAAAGGTGAGGATGCAAGAAGGAAAGACAGACGATGGGAGAGTTAGAGGAAGAGAGAGTGGATAACAGAGACACAAAAGTCATGCTGTAGAATCAACTCAGGACGAATTGAAAACTTCATCACCTCTATCACGGCACTGAGAAACTCCTGAAACCAGTGATGCTGATCGGAGCATCAAATTTAGATAGATATGAGGAGGTTGGAGAGGATTTAATGAAATATATAAAAAATAGAACATAGTTAAGGAATGTAAACACAGTGACACACTATGAAATGTGAAGAGATACAAGATGAGGTTAACGGATATTACCAGGGTCTTTTTTAAGTTTTTGCCAATCGTCTAGGTTGCTCCTCTTCTTTAGATTATTCCTATCTGTCTGCACACAGTCAGTATAGTTGGAGACATCAGGGCTCTTGCTTCCTTCAGAAGAAGACAATCATTTTTCTACAGAATTTGACTTCCACAGATTTGAACTGCATGTAGGTCACAGTAGACATGAAGCCTTAATTTGGTCTGTTTCTGTTTTACGGTTATTTCACTGTACCAGAGTCACCTGACACCTACAGGAAGAAATGAAAGTCTCCTCCAGGAAATAATCCCTCAAAACATGTCGCCTTGCAAACTGTCAGATTAGATGAGACAGATTATGTTGGATTAGATGGTAAAATTTGATTGGCTTGCTGACTAACAGATCGTCACGTCCATGTCTTCTTATTTGGGGCATCTTTGTTAGCCACAACAGCAGTTAAATCCAAGCTAGGTTAATAGTAAATGTTAAAAATCTAATTACATACAGCATGCACTGCAAAATGATTGTGAAGCTAGACCGAGCCTGGGTATTCTCCTTTAACAGGAGCTAGAGAGACAGGAGAGCGGTTGGGGCAAAGGGAGATTATGAAGTAGAGATGTTATGATTCAGTTGTGTACTACCGTGGCAGATTGCGGTTGTGATTCATTTTGAGCCTTAGACAGTTCTGCTGAAGTGAGGAGGGGAAACGTTGTGCGTTGTGTAACTCTAACCTTGTTGGCTGTCAAGTAATTGGGCAATTGACTCGTGGCTGTATTTTAACACACACACACACACAGGAAATTCAATCACTTAAATGTGACAGTGTTGCATTAACAAGGACACTCTGCTTCCTCTCTTTCCACCCCCACTCACCTCCTTTCTTCCTCTCTTTCACCCTCCTCCCCCTCTCCTGTCAACCTTACACCCTTCCTCCGCTGGTCAGCTCCGTCATTCGTACGCTTTTATTTTGGAGTAAATGTGCAAAAAGCAGCACACGGCATGATATAGAGTCCAACACGGGTTCAATAGACACATACATGATACAGATAGATAGAGAGAGAAAATCTGTGTGTGTGTGTTTGTGTATGTATGTTCATGTATGTGGGCATGCATGTGTGTGTATGTGTGTGTGTGTGTGTGTACCTGTCATCACCAGCCATATTTGCCTGGCTAGTTGCTGTAGTTACCACAGTTTCTGGCTGTCACTGTTTCTCAAACAAAAGCATGACAGATAAATGAGTGTGTGTGTGTGTGTGTGTGTGTGTGTGTGTGTGTGTGTGTGTGTGTGTGTGTGTGTGTGTGTGTGTGTGTGTGGGCGGGCGGGCGTGCATGCATGCGTGCGCGTACAGGGTGAGATGTGGAAAGGTTTTCAACGCCAGTCTGTTTCCTGTCTTTAATCCCTGGGTCTGTTCTGCTTAGACTGCCACACACACACACACACACTCACACACACACACTCACACACACACACACACACACATACACACACAAACACACACAAACCCAAACAACCATAGCAAGAGAGAGTTTTGCTTAAGTCCTATCTCCTTTTGACCTGCAGATAATCCTTGCCCGTCCTCACAGTGGACTGAATACACACCAGATTTCATTCAGTGGAGGACCAGACGGAGGACCAGACGGAGGACCAGACGGAGGAGAACCGAACCACTGCTTCAAATAATGTGGAAATAAAATAAAATAAATGGAATAAACAAGCGTGATATGAAGCTCTAGCGCTATAACCTGCATTAACAGAAGAAGAAAGAAGAAAAGAGGTGATTACATGTGCTGAAATGCATTATTGTAGTCTCCATCGCCCCATTTACACACACACACACACACACACACACACACACACACACACACACAAGCATACAGATGTTTGAGTCAAATATCAATGGCTTTGAATATGATCTCACCATTCCATCCTGTGATACTTTGACTATTCAAAACAGACTGAGCAACTTGAATGAGGACATTAAAATAAAGTGTTTTTTATTGAGTGTGTGTGTGTGTGTGTGTGTGTGTGTGTTGTGTGTGTGTGTGTGAGAGATAAAGAAAAAAAGAGAAAGATGAGGAATTTCACAATAATATCCATGTTATGTTTCCTTTAAAATGCTTTGCAACACTTTGGAATGAAAATGATTCACAAGTGGAAAAAAAAGTTCCCATGTTATAAAGCAAGAATCACTTTTTGTAGTGTTCGTTTTCTAACTAACTCTTCGGCTGCTTGCCCACTGGAAACCTCTCTTGTCACCTCTGACTTCTTTTTCTTGTTGTTTTTTTTCAATGGCCGCCTTGCCGTGCGTTCCCGACAGCGCCGAGAGCGTTCCCGGATAGACTAAGCTTTAATAAAATGTTGTGTGTTTCAGTGCACACAGATGTGATTGGTTGACAGAAGTCTTTCCCCTTTCCACTGAATCTTATTAATGTCAGGAGTGGTGGCTAGTCAGATAGCGTGCGTGTGCTCAAGGCCAACATCTCTGGGAAAAAACGCACTTCAGATACATTTCTCTGAACGGGAGGAAGAAGGAGCCTGAATGACCATATAAGGAGCTCAAGGTTCCACATGCACGGTAACCAACGTAAGTAAACAATCATTTTTGCATGTGTGTGTGTGTGGGTGTGGGTGTGTGTGTGTGCATGTCCAGCCAGAGGTGCAGCAACAGTAGCAGGTCAGCAGCCAGACGAGGTGGGATGCAGTGCATTGACCGTGTGTGTGTGTGTGTGTGTGTGTGTGTGTGTGTGTGTGTGTGCAGGGTAAGCTGACCCGTTGAGATGAGGATAAGCGGCTGGTGACCTTCTACCTTTATTACCCATTAACTCACACAGTCACAAACAGTTCCAGACAGACGCCGGCTAAGAGGCAGAGTGCAACCCAAAACACAGCAGACTATCCAGCCTTTCACAGACAGAGAAATCACAACAACGCCCACCAACTTTCAGTCGGACAGCTTGTAATGCTTTGACCTTGTGACCTTAAAACGGTGGAAAACAAAACCTGACTGACATTAAATTTCCAGCACCGACTTTTTACATGTACTCTTATTTGATTCATAATTTCCAGAGATCTACAACGAGTGAGCAGGCAGGGCTTCGGTTTTGTCAGCTCAAACAGCCTTTCCCTGCCCCTCTAAGAGTGAGCGGGATCTTTATACCTACAAGTTACACAAGCCCCTTTAGGGTTACCTCCGGTCTCAATAACAAGGTCACTAGAAGAGACAAAACAGTGTTGGGAGACAAATCACTTGGAGACACTCAGTGCTAGGCTGTAGGTCCTCCTCTAGTAAACATGAAGCACCAGTATCCTTGAAACAAGCATAGGAGCTTTACATCAATCAAATACAGCATGGCATATATGTACTGCAACTACTACTACTGTGTACTACTATATTAAAGTTTTCTTCCACGGTGTCTTGCTCAATGACACGTCGACGGATCACACAGCGGCTAATCGACACACTGGCTGTTCCGGGGATTGAAACCAGTCAGCTTTCGGCGATGGGATGTTCTCTTTAACCACTAGGCCACCGCATCACCTAGTATTTGTTTTTACCTTTAGATAAAAATAATAAAAAACAAACTCGATCAAAGCTCTGTCATGTGGCCTCCTGTCAATATTGCCCCAAAATGTTGCTCTCGACCAAGGGGCCTCTGTTTCAGACATGGAGCAGGATTGCTTGCAGCATAAATAGCAATGTGTAACCAGGGGGACAATCAATATGGATGATGTGGTTTGCTTTAAGGGACAAAATAGTACCGACAAAAATAATGAAATCCAGTGAAAAGCGTTGCCTCAAGTGGCTGAAACTCAAGCAGCAGTCCCACAGACCTGCACGCCCCAACTCCTAGACATTAGGTCATGTTGAATGGCGGGGTCACACAACTCAGCCCGTCCCCGGGAGCCCACATAAGGCTGTTTGAACTGCAGCTCCATCATTTCACTGTGTATTTAGACACCAATCGTTACAGTAAAATATAATATTACATTCATGGTTGTCTGAAAGTAAGATAAAGACAGAGACACTTTTTCCTCTCTAGTCCTCTAATCTTAAGTGTATGATGGGTAGCAACCAAAACAGCTTTGGACGGCTTTGGCTATTCCTCTCTCAGTTCACCATAATGACAGAAAAAAAGCATCTGTGAACAAAATAGTTCCTGAAGCAGGTTATCTGAACCCGTCTCTCTCCAATCTGCGAGCCACACCGCCATAATAATGCATTCCTATTGGAGCACTGAGGAAATATGGCTCTGGTCCAAACACAGAGCGATGCCCCGCCTCTCGCTTCCACTGCTCAACCTGGTAGTCTCTCGCCCCCTGCCCTCTCTCTCTCTCTTTCTTACTCTCTGTTCTTCCTCTCCTGTTTATTTCTCTCTCTGTATTTCGCTACAGCATCTCTGTCCCTCTTTCTGTCTCTCTCTCAGCACACACACACACACACACACACACACACGACAAATAACAAACTCATTCATGAAAATGTAGCGGCACTCAGTTAAGGCTTAACCACTGGATTATGGGATTAGAGAGTGGCACAGATTTATACACATACACGCACATAAACACACACACACATGCACACACACGTGCACAGGTCTGTGCTGTGGGAATTATGTTGCCTTGTGGACTTTATTTGTACTTCATGCATGCAAGCTTTCCTCTGTACGCTGACAGAGAAACTAGACAGTTCACTGTGCTGGTTACTGACGACGGTAGAGAGGGAGAGGATCAGAGGGAAAGAGAGATAGACAGACAGAGAGAGAGAGAGAGAGAGAGAGACTAGGAGGGAGACATAAAGAGAGAGCGTTGGGAAAAGATATAGAGAGAAGGGGAGAGAGAGGGAAACTGAGTAAAAAAGGGGTGAGAGTAAGAGGGAAACAAGGGGGGAGAAAGAGATATTTACCAACAGTGACTCAAATACAGGAAGTGAGTGTCTCTCTGTTTGTCTCTCTCTCTGTCTTCCTCTCTCTCTCTCTCTGTCTCTCTATCTGTCTCTCTCTCTGTCTCTCTCTCTGTATCCCAGTCGGTCTATTGATGGATGACGGCATGAGGGAGGGATGGAGGGAAGGATGAATGGATGGACAGCGAGGGGGAGGGATGAAGAAGGGATGACATCAGAGCAGAGTCACTTTTCGACCAATCCCCTTGCAGCTCCCTGCTTGCTATCTCCTCCCCCCCCACACCTCTCCCTTGTTGCTATGGCAGCAGCTCCATCCCATCTCTGCGAGGCATTGTTTAGGGGTTAGTAGTGCGGCATGGTGCACGCACATTTGTTCGCGTGCGTGCAATTGTGCGTGCATTGTTTTGTGTGTGTGTGTGTGTGTGTGTGTGTGTGTGTGTGTGTGTGTGTAAATGGGACGATGGAGACCACAATAATGCATTTCAGCACATGTAATCACCTCTTTTCTTCTTTCTCACTCGATCATCGTCCACCCCTCCACCTCTTCCTCACTCCCTCTCTCTATCATCCCCCTCCTCTCTCATCACTCAAGGGTTCCTCTCTCACTCCCCCACTCCTCTCTCTTTCCCTGTCTCTCCCCCTCTCTAT
>OOFE01046457.1:0-34967 GCA_900323365.1 Monocentris japonica
AGAGTGCTCATGCTGACCCCTGTCCACCGCCGAAAGCATCTACAATGGGCAAGTGAGCATCAGAACTGGACCATGGAGCAATGGAAGAAGGTCTGATGAATCATGTTTTCTTTTACATCATGTGGACAGCCAGGTGCGTGTGCGTCGTTTACCTGGGGAAGAGATGGCACCAGGATGCACTATGGGAAGAAGGCAAGCCGGCGGAGGCAGTGTGATGCTTTGGGCAATGTTCTGCTGGGAAACCTTGGGTCCTGGCATTCATGTGGATGTTACTTTGACACGTACCACCTACCTAAACATTGTTGCAGACCAAGTACACCCCTTCATGGCAACGGTATTCCCTGATGGCAGTGGCCTCTTTCAGCAGGATAATGCGCCCTGCCACACTGCAAGAATTGTTCAGGAATGGTTTGAGGAACATGACAAAGAGTTCAAGATGTTGACTTGGCCTCCAAATTTCCCAGATCTCAATCTGATCGAGCATCTGTGGGATGTGCTGGAAAAACAAGTCCGATCCATGGCGGACCCACCTCACAACATACAGGACTTAAAGGATCTGCTGCTAACGTCTTGGTGCCAGATACCACAGGACACCTTCAGAGGTCTTGTGGAGTCCATGCCTTGACGGGTCAGAGCTGTTTTGGCGGCACAAGGGGGACCTACACAATATTAGGCAGGTGGTTTTAATATTATGGCTGATCGGTGTATGACCTGCACTATATCTTGTCCTGTGATCTTTTGCACACCCAGCCCACATCCTCACGTCTTTATGGAGGCCTCAGGCTGGTGGAGCCGCCAGGTTAGGCTACCTTAGGCAGCGTAACGGAGGTCCTCTTGGTCTCCGTTACATTTCTCTAGAGCGTCCTTATTGGCGAAGCATGTTTTGCACAGCATACTATATTGTGCACGGTAAAGCATAATAACATATTTACACAGTAAAATAATTGCACATGATTAGTATAATGAGACAAGCAATGGTTATGTTAAAAACCTTTATTAAAATTTCTACTGTTAACGATCGTTTGTGCTTTCCTCAGGCGATCTATTGTTTATTTCAGATGCCAGGTGGATGGATTGGTTGCGCCACCTGTGGAAGATAATTGTGTAGGGGGTGGGAAGTATATATCAGGTTTATGTTTGCTAGTTTGTGGTTGTGTTTTGATGCTATGAATGGGTTAACTGATGTAATGTAAATATTTTGCTATTATGTATATTAATGTTTTGCTGTATGTAGATAAAATAGTAAAATAAGTCACCCTAGAGCACCCCTGTTTTTGCTGGCACCCAAGGGTGGGTAGTATAAAAGACTGTTTTTTTTTTTTCCAGGGGAGGTAGTTGGTAGTACTGGTCGTGGAGGCTGGGCCTTGTGGTTGCTGCTGGTTTTTCTATGCTGTAGTCGATGCACACTGCATGTAATTGTAAATAAATACCCACCTTTGGGGTTTGCTTCATCTCCTGCCTCTGCCTCCTCACTTATGGTCTTGACCGCTCCCAAGGTCAGTCCAACAGGCAGATTACGTAGTCTCACTATGTCCTCTCCTCTGTCCTTTCAGTCCTCTTCTACCTTTACTCTGTTTTTATGTGCTTTTGTTCTGATCATATTCTGTAAACATCTTGATATTCCTGCAAGGCGTCTGCGGCCTTCAGTTTCTGCATTATGCATTCTGTTGTCCGCATCAACTGTGTGTCTATCAGCCTGATCTACTCAGGCCTGTAAAGTCCTTTGAGGCTTGTTTGTGATAAAGGGCTATAGACAGAAAACTTGTCTTGACTATACGATAGCTATTGTGCAAACCAGATGTGTTACCAACAAGACAGTGATAGTTAGCTGACCAGATACTATGGTCAGCTAACAGACATTCTAAACAGTATTGATCAGATTTATCAGCGGTTAAACGATCAGGCAAAAGCAGCACAGAAAATAAACATGTTGATGCAATTCTGTTGACACGGCCAAATCGCATGATTAGAAACGCAATCGCGTTCACGGCCACCGAGAGTCGAGGAGCTCTACTGCAAAGGCAGATTGTCTCATAATTGCAACGTGTGAGTAATTGCCTAGTGGGCTCCTGCGTTGCACCGAGCAATTTCAATTAAGCCCTCGACAAAGAAGCGCTGGAGTGTCCAGCCATCTATGTCTGCTTATCAAATCTGCCAATTTACCAGGAAGGTCTGTGTAGCATATAAATCAGATGTCCTGCATTAGAGAGTGAGACAGGGAGAAAAGAGAGAGAGAGATCACGTGATAGGGTATGTAATCAGCGTCACTGGTCATCTGTGACCCTCTATGATTGGCCAGGAAGTGGGAGATTCAGCGTTGGTAAAAGGAGGGGTAATGCGGCAACCTGCTGACACTAAAATGTGATCTGTGTGGTTATGGAATACACCTAGTTTGGGAGATTGGCCTGTTGCTCAATTCAAAATGAGATCAGATAAATTCATTCATGTGTCCCTTATAGATCATTGGATCTGGAGCTCAGCGCTAACACTTTAACACTCCCACAGGATTCACCCATGCTGAATATCTAAGACACTTGGGATAAAAGGGTCCAAACGGCAGAGGAAAGGAGAATTGACAAGATAACCACAGCAGAGATCGCTTCTGGCCAGGTCATGCTAAATGGTGAAACACTGACCAGCTGACAAATGGCTAAGCTTTGTTTTTTTCTTTTTTTTTTTTTCAGGGGACAGAGAGTGGACGGACGAGGCATCACTACATCTCTCCTTCCCATGTATCCTAAGTGCCTCACGGTTTTACCCCGAGTCATTGCAGTGATGTATGAGTATTTTGAGTGAAGGAAAAGGATGAATTTGTCAGAGAAAGGTAATATGTGATGTGTGTGAGCATGACCGTGTGTGTGTGTGTGAACACTGCTGGCTTATTCCTCTGCTCCTGTCCCCGCATCACTGGAACTCATATTTCACCTGTCAGCGGTCATCTCTACCGCTGTCATGCGAGTCCCCAGAGCCCATTCTCTCCTCTGTCTGGCCTTTGCTCTTTTTGGCTGATGCAGATGTGTGTGTGTGTGTGTGTGTGTGTATGTGGTGTGCGTGTGCATTAAGGTTAGACCAATACACCGGGCTGATTTTGGGATATTGGCCAGTCAATATTGTCAATATTGTCCAAATCATTCCAGAGAACAACAGTGAAGAGAATTTCAACATCTCATTTTCCTGACTCACTGATTGGTTAACCTGGTTGTATATATTTGCGATTCTGCAGCTCCCGCACGAGGACATCAGTTTCTTCTTGGGAAAAGCTTTTGTCGTGGAGCTACTCCAGACTATTCTCTCCCATCAGCAACACAGCGCACAGTGTGCTGCTTTTAAAATTAAGAAAAAGAGGTGATTTGATTGGTCACGGTTGAAGCCGGGCTCATCACACCACCTGATCATGTATTCCTCCTTTCTAATGGCACATTTCTGGCCATGAAATTACCACAAATCAGTTGTCACGCTCTGGCGCCGTGTGCATTTGACTGCACTTTGCATCGTCTGCCATTGATTCAAAATATAGCCCGTAATGACCCATGATGGTCTACAAGTGTGTATGTGGTTACGTGTGTGAGTACTTCTACATCTACCTTTTAAGGTACTACCTAATGGATTGTAATATAATGCTCTCCCATGTATTTCTTTGCAATAACTGGAGGAGCAATGCTATGTGTTAAAGGCCTACTAAATCACTACTCTGTTGTAGTGCAACTCCAGCAGTGTGTTGGCATAAACTGTGGAAATAGAGTCACCAGGTTTACCCCCACACTGTGTGAAGAGATCCAAATTCTGAGCATAAAATTATGGAGATCTTTAATTCTGTACAGATAATTTGAGGCTGTTGATGCCAGTGGGGTTTTTGGCAATAGTTCCTGTAGTCCGCTCCGAATGTGATATAATGCATGGTGTCATCTCTTCCAGCTACATGGCTAGGTTTCAGTCCACCAAGAGCACGTATTATCGGGGGCGTCTTCTCAAGCTGAGTCAAATAGAGCTGCATGACAGACCTCTCTTCTCACTCACAAATACACCCACACACACACACACACACACACACACACACACACACACATACAGTACACACGTGCATGTATACACACACATCTTTTGCACTGATAATGAGGGTCAGCTGTAGAATAATGAAATGGAAACCTTGCATTTGAAGTGTTAACCGGCAAGATCCTGATTTTCTGATTTTGGTGGTCATCGCTGTGGTGTTTTTTTATTCCGATCAAACCCGATAACTAAAGACTACTAGCAGTTTGTTCAGTAGTGATACAAAGTGGTGGAGTACAATAAAAAGAGGTAGTGATAGAAAATGGTTGACATGGTGCATTCATTATTTTCTTCTACCACAGTTTATGTAGGTGGCGCTCTTTTCTTTGTCTGTTCAGCCACGGTGGCTATCGCTGCTTACGCCAACTACCCAGTTCTTCTTCTACTGATTCCAAACAAATTGCCGTTGCTGCTGCTGGAAATGTAAAACGCATCACTTCCTGTATACCCACCAAAGCCACCAAACTGAATTTGAGCAAATAGGGAGAATCTACGGCATCTCCAACCAGTACAATAGGTGTAGATTCAGTTAGTGCTATTTTGATCTTACACACATATACACCGATCAGCCACAACATTAAAACCACTGACAGGTGCAGTGAATAACATCGATTATCTCGTTACAATGGCACCTGTCAAGGGGTGGGATGTATTGGGAAGCAAGTGAACAGTCAGTTCTTGAAGTTGATGTGTGGGAAGCAGGACAAATAGGCAAGTGTAAGGATCTGAGCGACTTTGACAAGGGCCAAATTGTGATGGCTAGACGACTGGGTCAGAGCATCTCCAAAACGACAGGTCTTGTGGGGCTGATCGGTGTATATACACACACAATTGTTTGCTCATACACTTCCTCACTCACACACTCAGTGTCCTAGCAAAAAAAGGCGTGTTGAATAAGATGGCTTTCTTGCTCATTCTTCCAGGGTCATGAGGAGGTTGATGCTGGTGGTGTTGGCTGGTTGCTATGGGCTACAAGGCAGAGATTGACTGATGGTGGCATTCGCTCCCTTTGTGTGGCGGCTCAAGTACAAAAAAACAGTAGAAGCCAAAACAGCATGCCAGCCACAGACAGACGTGTGCTGCAGGCTGACATGGAAGCCCAAACAACAAACTGGGCCAGTTTCGAACAGCGTAATTGCATCTGCCTGCTGTGTTTAGAATAACGTAACCTCATTCGTACGCACACTCGTTTGAACCTTTGGTAGGAATCCATTGTCAATGAGGATGTGATTTCTGCGCCTTTCCTTGGGGAACCGAGTGAAATTGTTTTCTATAACCAGAGGCAGGGATTTCACCCATAAATCCACAACCTTTAGGAATGGCCTATATTTTCCTGCTCATGCTTGGCAAAATATCTGGGTGTTAAAGCATCTTGCTCTCGTATTTCAGTGTGCGTTTCCTCTTTGTAGGTGCAGCGTCTTTCCTTTGTTGCCCTGTACAACACTTTGCGACAGATCTCGCTGAAAGCACTTCATGAATACATCTGACTTGACTCGAACGTGCTGCTAATGTAATGAGTGTATGGGAGGAGGGAGGAGGAGGGCTTCGGAAACATCGCAAAAGAAGGAAAAATTGGTATTCAGCGTCGACTTCTACCTCTCCTCCATAGTGCATATCATGAATGTATTACACTGCACTGTAATGTGATGCAATGAGATCTACAAATGAACAAAAATAGAGCATCTGGCCCTGACACAGTTTCTCTTCGAAGAGCCACGCGAGGCATCCTGTAGCCAACATGCAACTGTGATCAAAGAGGGATTGTCTCCAGAGGCAGCAGGGTGGCCTAGCAGAAAGAGAGTCTCATCTCATAACCGGGAAGGTCACAGGCTTGATTCCCGCAATGGCAAATGTGTCCATCGCCAGTCAGGCGCCCTGCTGAGCCCCTACCTGCTCGCTAATTGTATGGCGCTTTGGATAAATGCCTAAAATGTACGGTAAATGTGGCGTACACCAGACCCCCAAGGACATGACATGATTCCTGGTGCAAACATAGCTTGTCATGAACGTCCAACCATCTGGACCATGGGCGCTGAGCTCAAGGGCACATGAAAGACATTTACCCACTGTAGCTTCTTCCATCACCAAATTCGAGGCTGTACTGACCTGATATTGTGACCTAGTTGAAATAAACAGCAGTGGAGATATTTTGCAGATTGTATAACCGATACGCTTTTTGCACATAGACGTTGCCCTGCAGCCATGCACTGCCTATAAATCTCATCCATACATTTTGAGGCATTGCAGGAGGTGATGCTTGAGTCACCTCTAGACAACGTAACACATTAAGACAAAACAACACAATACAGAAACAATAACGGAAGTGTTTCCAGAGGACACTTAAAAGTGATGAACACTTAGTTGTTGCCACCGTCTGTGACACCGACGGATAGCCGACTTCAATAACTTCATGAGTCACAAACCGTGGCAACAACAAGGTAGCGAGTCTTCTTCTTCTTCTTTAGTGTTTATTGGCGGTTGGCAAACCAGCTTAGAGGTGCATTACCGCCACCAAAGGCAGCGTGCCCAGGCATGTTCATCACTTTTAAATGTCCTCTGGAAACACTTCTGTTATCGTTTGGTGTAATTGCAGCGCGTTTCTGTATTGTGTTGTGTTGTCTTATTGTGTTGTGTTGTCTGTATTGTGCTGTGTGTTGTCAAATTGATGAAGATGTTTTCTTAATTTGCTTGTGTTTTGTCTGCTTGCATGTGTTTTCTTAAGTTGCAGTGTGTTGAGCTCTCAGGGCCACCGTAGAAAAGCCTCTGAAACATTTAGACCATGGGACACTAAAACTCTCCATTGAAACCCAGACTGAATGAAGGAAAGACAGAAATTCTTTTAGGGTTAGCAGCTCTTCAAGGCACGGTGACCCACCCCTATTCAGTGGTAAGGGAAGCTCTGGGAGACATTACTGCCTTTAAAAGAAGAAATTATTTACAAAAAAATAAATCAATAAAATGTGAAAATAAAATAAAACATATCTGTGTTCTGTGTATGTGTTCATCCCACTAAACTGTGGTATGTCCCTGCAAGTTATGCCATCAAATCTTCAGTACCCACGACTATGAGCTTAATGTCTGGGAACAATTTAGAGCAATGATGGGTGACTAACAGGGTATTGTTATTTAGTCATGTGATAAATTTTTAGTAGCTCACTAAACTATCAGCTTAGAGGGGACATTGATCCTGAATGCTCTCCTCAATGATTTCTTTAGATATGGGATCCAAATATGGCAAGTGGCACACTTTGCCATACCCAATTGACGCCCACGTATCCCACCATCATCCCCCGATTCCTTCAGTCGTAATTCGTCATCGTCCTCAGCTATTTTAGATGAGGAATGGAAGAAGAGGTGTCTTTCTCTGGATGGAAGTATTCAAACTATTCTTGTTTCATGAATGGCAGGAACATTGGGCATGAACGGGCAGGAACCTTGATCATTCACAGGAGCGGTTGGCATAGCTGAGCTATCGCGATAGTTGAGCAGAAAATGAATTTAGCGAGTAGTGTGTCGAATTCCTGACCCCAGGGTGAAATAAGCAAAGTAATGAGTAATAAATCATGTTGTTTTTTTGTTTGAGTAAGGAGCGCAACACTTTGCTCTTACTGCCATGGGCGTGGGTTCTGCAAAGTATGGAAGGTATATAGATTAATGAAATAATAATAATGATTATAATAACAATAATAGTACTACTAATAATTGTATTATTATTATTATAAAAATGATAATACCATGTCAGTCATCAGTCATTGCTCCACTTTGTCTCCAGAAATGGTGGTCTTCTAGCCTGGATAAGTTTCGGTGGCAGGTGACTGATAGGGGATGCAGGCGCTTCGCCATGCCTCAGCGTTTAGTGAGTTGACGCCGCAGATCAGCGCCAGGCGGCCAATAGGAGCGCAGCGGGGCGGAGAGCCGCGGCACATTGTACTACAGTGTAGTACTGCTGCCCAAAGCTGGAGACGCGTTGCTCAGTCCGCCGCTATTCAGCATCATCTGGTCAATGGATTATACAGTTTCCCTTCAAGTGCAACATCAGCTGACGGTGTTCCCGACACACTTGTACCAGGGCTACAGTTTGGAGTTACAGGTACAGTTATCTGCATGTCCACTGTCAGACCCGCGCTCTGTTTCTTTGCATTGCACCAAACTATGGTACTCTCCGTTAAAAAAAAACAAAACACAACACACAGGCGTACATGCGAGTGAGTATTACTTGTGATGGGCGCGCGCGCGCACACACAGACACACATACACACACAAACACACCATGCTGCAGGGGAATAGCATCGTTTTCGTGTTGCATGTTGAGATTCATGTTGCATGCTGATCGGTGGCGATGTGCTGCACAGGGGGTTTAAAAAAGTATCGGGGCAGCCTGGTGGAGGTCAAACATCACCGTCCACCCGTCTCATAAACAAGTCCTCCGTTCCTATGTGGCAGGGAGTCCGGGGGGCACCCCAGGAGGTCCTTGAAGGGGGTTCAAGGGGGATCCCCCTGGTAAAACGAGTTCGATTTGACTGTTAGTTAGAAATGATCCCAATGAGAGGACATATAGGGATGCCTGTTCTAATCAGAGATTCCAATACTATCAAAGCTCCTCCCATATGGGGGTCCCTGGGACAAAATCTTATTAAATGTGTGTCTATTTTCTATTTGGGAGTCCTTGACATGAAAAGTTGAAGCAGTCCTTAGATAGCCCCTGCTCTGGAGGTCTTGAAGCAGCCTCTACTATGTGCACTGCTGGGTTAATCCTGCCAGCTATAGGCTATTTAATTCTGCTGTACATAAATGGTGATGATCATTGAGATTAATGATGTCAGCACCCCCCACCCCATCCCATCCCATCCTTGCTCTATGGCTTGGCTGTTCTGTTGAAGTGACAATTAAAGGGACTGGGATCAGAGGTGTAGTGGAGAGCGAACCCACCTCAACTCAGCAGACCTGCCTTCTTACGTGTGTTATAGAGTTTACCCTCCTTTTTTAGTGCTGATATGAAGAGAAACTCAGTATACGTCAAACTGATGTAAGTTATATCAGGACAGGGTCTTCTATGGGGGGGAAAAAGCATGGATTAATGTTTTTTCTATGAGAATCATTGATTTCTGTGCGTATTGGTGGTTGGGTGCCTTGGAGGTCTGGAGGTCATAGTTTATCCACCTTTCTATTAACTACTGTCTCACTGTAGGATGTTGTTATGCTCTGTAAACAAGCTGGCAAAAACATATTATTGGGCCAATGTGCACAGGAATCATTTCTTTCTTTCTTTCATTCAAAGAAAATAGAAAATATAGAATGCAGTTGCTTTATTCATTGCTTTGATATTTCTCAGGTGGCGTTGGATGTTTTTCATCATTAGTCGGTCTTACTGCATGAGCATTCTCTTTGCTCTGTTCAGTATCCGCCGTGCGCAGCCACATGATGTTTTTGTTTCCTCCACCCTGTGGTGCGCAATTTGGTTTTCCATTTCACCAGCCAATCAGGTTTCTTTTAGAAAAACAGAGGACTTCTGACAAAGATTCACAAGTTTTTGGCAGCAGTCAGACGTTTCACCACTTATGTTGGGGATGATAGACTGGAAGGGCCTGGTTTCAAAATGCTGCATATGTATTTGAAAAAAAAAAAAAATCAGAACCTGAACTTGAACATTCAGTATCTCTAAAATATAGAGAGAAAGGTGTAATCATTTGATCAACTGAGCACTGGATAGTATTCTTTGGAAAGTACCATCATTAGTTTTAAATTTGCCATTACCAATCACTTTTTATTCAAAGGATAGATATTTCATTTTGGAACGAACAAAACTCCTCTACTGTCCTGCGGCACTATTGAAAGGAATGCACAAGATCCAGATATGGATGAGTCCTTCTTTTATTCTGCAGCCTGGTGAGAACAGAATAATGCAGCGCTTCCCCAGTCAGGTGCTTTCAGCTCTGCCTCCATCTGACTCTGGTTGTCTTGGCTAAGAAGTTGCATGATATCATCACCATCTCCCTGTGCAAACCACAAGGTGGCTCCGTCTCGGCACCAGCAAGGTGGCTTTTCTGTCGCCTCTGCCACAGGCGGGAGGCACCACCTCTCTGGAGACTTCTCTCCATTATTATTATATTTTTTAACAGCAAATGTTTTGGAGTTACTTTTCACCGAGATCTTGCATAGCACAATGCATGAAAGTTCTCCAGGGCTGGGTTGCAAACCAGCAGCAGGTTATAAAAAGCCTCAGATAATAATCCTCCTATATCGACCCTCACTTTAATATTGCCATGATTTCCTGCGTCGGCTCAGACTCGCTAGTTATCGTTTCTATTTTGGAAAAGCTTGAAGTGGTAAAAACACTTACATTCCCCCTTGTATTGTTGGTAATTTGTGATTGCTATAAATAAAAGGCTTTGAAGCTCTGCGCTTTAGTGTCTTCAATAAACGCTTTTTTTGTCAAGTAAAAATTGCTCTCTTTCTTTGAGGGTTTTTCAATGCCTTCTTGCAGCACTTGTTTTCATTTCTCTTTCCAATATTTCTTTCATCAAAGGTCAACGGAGACGCGTCTAGGGGTTTTATAAATAGACTAAGAAACAAATAGCTCCTACAATACGAGCCCAATGCATTCGCAGATGCTTTGAGAGTGTAGAAGTTGTTTGACAGCGCAAAGTCAGCTGTATCACAGGAGCAGATCAAGTATGTGCTTAATCAAAGGTGATGAAGGTTTGATGAAGTTATTCATAGCAGCGGAATGGAGAATGAAATTTGGAGCGATACAACTTCGACTTAAAAAGGACTCAGCCCGTCCTTGGATCCACACTTGGTTCCCAATAGAGTTTCATTCCCGATTAAGATGGAAAAAAGAAACACCTAGTCTCAGAAAATGGTTGATAGAACAAAATAAAAACAAATTCGGGTCATTTTTCAAGGATAGTACATAACTGAAGTCATTGGCTGACAACATAATAACACTTTTACAGAGTGGATTCTCTATATTTCACAGATATTGAGCCTTAAAAGTGCAATAAGTAAGGTTTTTATTGCCCCATAGCACTAAATGACCATAATATACCTGCGGGGGTTGACGGGGTTGTTGATCAATACCAATAACTCAACAATTACTTGACTAGGTGCTGAGATTCCTGGCTTTCAAAACTGTGTTGGAGACTGAGCTGAGATCAGTTGATGCTGAATCCACAGCCTCTTGCAACAGGTGTCTGCTGTAACATTTGGGCTATTGCATTTCCTTGAACACTAAATGATTTGAGTTTGAATCCCCCGGGTTTGATTTTGTGCCCACACTGGAAAGAATTAATCTTGTTAACTTGACCAGTGTCACAATTTTATTGTCACACCAACTCAACATTTGCCCGAAGTGTCTCCACTGGCTCAACACCAAGCTGATTATTACTGAAGTGCAGGCACTCTGCCCAGTCTGCACGCTAATGTTTTCACTCAGCAGATCTGAGGACCGCGGTGAGGTCACACTACATGGGAATAGGCCACTTAGCAGCGAACACAAAGCAACTGCAGATTACTCTGACCTCAAGACATGGTGTTAAAATCTGGCCTTACCTCGCCTCCCCAAAGACCTAGCTGCAGAATGATAGAGACTAAATGGACAGCACTTCAGCGCATGGTGCTCTGGCTCTGGTATGCGAGTGTGCAGCTTCATCCATTCTGTCTAATACGTCCTTCTGGGAGGGATGCTGGAGCACCAGCTGGACTGAATGCTGCTGATGATAGCGGACTAACTGTTTCCATGCACTGTGCAGGTCACACCGGGCAGAGGGAGGCCAGAGCAGACAGCTGCTTTCATCCTCCATATCTTTAAGCATTCCTCTGCTACTAGATCACCTACCAGCCAGTCGTGAGATTTTTCTCCTGCATATGCCGTTATTTACCAAGTTGCTGGAGTTACTGAATTACTGAATGCCATGTTGATATTGAACTTTGATAGAGCTCATCTCCTCCTACGCAAGCCTCTGGCACACGGTGAGCAATGAATTTCATGATTTTACGTAGGAATTAGTTTCTTCATTAGGAAGAAAGACAAACACACATTGATACATTTCACCAGAGTTGAAATGTCAGGTCGGCCAGTGTTTTGCTCTTTGCACTTTGACAGCAATGGACACATCAGCTGTTGCAGGGATCTGTACCTGTTGCATCGGGGTTACATTGAGACGGTCTCACGAACCAGCAGGCCGCCCTGGTACTGCACAGGGCGAGAAGTGAGTGTGAGGTCTGTTGCAATCAAGTGATTCCACTTGCAGGGAGTAGAGCCCAGAGCGGTTGCTTATGCAGAGACCTTGCAGTAGGAGATTTTACGATATTTTTATTATTTTTTTGTAATTTTTGAAATGGTCCAATGTAAAGATATTGAACAGCTTCACCCAAAAATACAGGTATTGGCATCGGCGTTGAAACCCCCCAGCCGCACACTCCCTAGTCTGATAGAGAATACATATTGTGCTGTGCTGTGTGTTTCAAGTAAATAGGCTATCGCAGCATTACACATTACAGGTAGCCGTATTAGTCATCACAAAGCCTGGCGACACCGGTGATGAAATTGGAATAAGAACTGCTTTATTTCAGCTGCTCTGGTAAATCCAATTATGTTTTCGGTGTAAATGTGATTCGTCATCACAGTGATGAGTGGTGATTGCGGCTGTAAATTCCGGTGATTTTTTTTCTTCTTCCAGTTATAGCCTCAGCCTAGAGAAACCCTCCCATTCAGGGTTGAAGGTTGTCTGTCTCTATCACAGCACTACAGTCTGTAACCCAGAGATGCCATCGTTTCTAGCCCGAGGAAACCTGCCTACTCCAGGTTTTACACTGATATCTTGTCTTCGAGAGCTGCTTTGGAGGCCTTCCAAAATTCATGACCGACAAGCTCACATTATTCCTCATCATCACTCACTGTCAGCAACAGGTCCGGAACGATAACTACCATTCATTTTAAAAAAGGAAGATTCTGGCCATTGTACCGTATCAGTGATTGATTATTTCTGCTGTGCTGGGGGTTTAAAACTCATCTCTTTCACTTGCAGAGTCAGGCAAAATGATTTTCTCCCGCTTTGTGATTTCGCCCCACTGTGCCTATAGCTGGAGAAGATGCACCTGAGAAATATAAGTATGAATAAGAATGGAACTAAATCTACTGGGCTATCTATCTAAGGACCGATAACTTAATGGTGATTTGCTGAATAAGTTGTAAAGTTTGTTTGGGTGCTTTATTCACGATACGTCAGTGTCCCCTACTGGAGTATTTTGGACGATTTCATTGATTTGAGAAACTGAAATATTCAAAGCTACTCCAAAGAGGTTTCTACCTTCTCGCTTCAACTTAACTTCTTCAAAAGACTTTTGAAGACTCGCAGAGATGGATTAGGTCTAGTTGTTGTTTCCTGAGGGATATCGCCAGTGAAACCAACTTTTTAGTGCTATTATACCTAGGGTTCGACCAATGTGGACCACTACTGATACCAATGTTTTTGTATTGAAGCTGATATTTTGTGCCAATGTGAAATATCTTTACATTTGGCTATTTTTATGCCCCAAAATAACATGTTTTCAGTGTTTCCCCCAGATTTGTATCCTCGCCAGAGTCGAAAAGCCTCTGAAACAGCATTTAGACCATCCTGGGACACTAAAACTCTCCACTGAAACTCTGGGATACATTACTGCCTTTCAGTGAAGAATTAATTTACAAAAACATCAGTGAACCATGACATTAAAATGTAAATGTTGAAAGGAAACAACATTTCATCACAGATTTTTACATTTTTTGATGGAGCTGTGATCAGAGTGGAACCTGACACTGACTGGCCAGTACCTGATAGTTTAACGCCCACATATCGGTCTAACCCGAACCATAACTGTTCCTGTCATTTTAAAAGTTTTTCCTTTTGACAGACACGTGGCCTGGGAGCCACATTACCAGTGCTTGAGTAATTCAGCTGCTCTATGTGACAGTAACTCAAAGCCACAACTTCTCAGCTCTCCTCTCTCATCCTGATACTCTTCATGTGGAGCGCAGCTATAATTAATTGCCAATTTATAGGAGTTACCAGGCCAGACCATGTGTGGTCCTAATTCTCCATTAAATAGGGCTAAACCGTATTGGTGGAGATTAGTTTTATTCTTGGAAATGAGGGAAGTCTATTGCAAAATTCTTTTGAATTATTTTTCAAAACAAGGGATGCATTCGTCTGTCAATCCAAGGCAGTCCAAATTGCCAGATAGAGACTTAATTAAGACCAACTTTGATATCGACCCCTCAGAAAGCATGGCTTTATATATAATCTATTATCTATTTATTGTTGTTTTGACTGCTAATGTTTGCTAGTGGGAGTTGTTACTGCTCATGGTAATTCCTGTGGTTCGGGGAGGAAGATGCTCTCCTCATCTCTCTCCCCTCACCACACTCTGCCCGGTGAATAGTTATCCATCCAGCTGGAAGGCTGACATCCAGAGCAATCCGTCCATAGAAAGCGTACCCAAGAATACTCTTCCAAACTCTGATCTAGGGACAGCGGTATCGGTCAGCCTTGCTATTCCACGCTGCGCCTCCCCAATCTGTGTCAATTAGCTGTTAGTATCTGCTGAAAATACACACACACTCCAAACAGAATGCCATGGATATTTTACAGCTGAACATTTGAAAACAATCTGCACTGAAATCTTTATTTCTCGTGGCCGTGCTGTGTTGGTGAGGCACTCCAAAACGCTGCATGTCCATTTTGGGAAAAAAAACAGAACAACAATTTTGTATTTTTAAGCAAATGTCTCAAGATGACTCATAATTTTAATAGTATGGGTTATGGGTTAATAGTAACCCATAATGTGATTTAGTTTCACGCCAGCAATCATTTTGTAACACTAGGTACTAATTCTTTTTAAATAGTGGACGTGGATTTTTGGCCTCGCTGCTTCTCATGGAAAACACAAAGCCCAACGTTAACTAATGTAGCCATAGCTGCTAATTCAGAGACAGGAAGACAGTGGAATAATCCTTTAGTGTTGACCTCAAGCATGTGTGCTTTCATGTTTAGCAGATTTCACTGTCTGCTATTAACACTGTAGTTCTATGTAAACCCGATTACTTTCTCAAATGGGAAATTTTGCCGTCGAAAACTATAGGAACTAATGTGACATGTGGCGTGTTTGCTCTGGGTATGTGGTAGTAGCGTGCCTGCTGGTATTGATTCTGTAGGATGTTGATATGTTGACTAGTTACCGTAGCAGCGTGCTAGCTGACGTTGGTTGCCAGTAGATATCAGCTGGGGTCCAAGATCGATCCTAAGACTATGAAATATGGAAAGATATGAAGAGGTTAAGACAAGAGTTACGTAACATATGATGATACAAACATGGTAGCTGGAGTGAGCTGTGATACACTGCTCTCAGCTCTTAGCATTGTTTGTTGATACAATTTGGTTTCTGATCTGCTGAGCGGGCTGTACCAAGTCAATAGCGTCAGCTGTCCCGTTAGCTTATTGTTGAAATCAATAGTGAATTACAGAGTAATGTTGGGAATTAGGGAAAAGCCTAAGCGTAGGTACAGGGTAGTGCAGGCAGTTTTAATTGCATTTGGTGATGAGAGCGAGTGTCTGGGGGGCGCCAGAAATCACTGTTGAGCCTTCTGGAGCTGTTGTGGGCCTAAATCAAACGTCTGTGATGGGAGGAGACCACTTGATAACCCCGGTGACACACACTCACACACACACACACACACACACAACCCTGTAGCATTTAGATTGGTGCTGCCTGTCTGGCGGTCCTGTGGATTGATGATGGCGTAGCCTGATGCCCTCTTTGCATCATTCATTGTTGGGCTTCTGTGTGGATGCTCACCCTTGATTATGGCACACAGCATTAGAACATCAAATCCTGTGCAATGGTCAATGGCTAAAAAAAACTCAAAAGCAAAGCGTTGGATAAATTGTGTAGATGTTTAATACTTAGAATGAACTCTTTTGCCATTAATTATACAGGCTCTTCTACCTCCTAAATTCAGTAATGACCAAGTGAAAGTGGAGCACTCGACACCTTTAGGATGATTTCGATTGCAGTTTTTAAATCCTCTCATCCAATCAATTATCAGGTGAGCAAACCCTTGACTTCTTCTTGACGTCACTTACCGGTGTGTAACACGGAGTCTCCCCTCACCCTGAAATGATCAGAAGGATTGAATTCAGTATTAAATTTTATAAACGTTCGATACCTTCACCACGGCTTCTGCAGGCTACACAACCCTCCAGAGGGTGTGTACGCGTGGATTGGAATAGTTTGAATAGAAGAAAATGAAGAAGAAGAAGAAAGATTGGAACAGATGGCTTTCAGATGGTGTAACACACCTTTTGCTGGCCATATTGGAGGTCCTCAGCAATAGCTGTGAACGCTAATGGCATTTCTAAACGAACAACTTGAATGGACATGGTTCATTTCTGTGCTGTTTTTGAAAGGGAACTGATTATTTCACCCCTGAGACTTCTGATTCTGGTACCGTGGCAACAAATCAGAATGCAGCGTCAGGTTGTTCCTCGGCCAAAAGGACATCCAGAAGAAAGGCCAGCGTGACTCCAGCACGTCTGCACGGGCAGTCGTCCAGCTTCCCAGCTCAACACCTTCCCTAACGAATTACAACCGACCTTTTATAGCCCGAACATCTGCCGGGCACTCGCCGATCTGACCTCTCTTTCATCTCTGCACTACTTCCCTCCCACTGTTTTTTTCCAGGCTCAGGCTTCCAGCTACGTGCAGCTTGCCTCGGCTGATTTGCTGCCTGCCGTAGTCAGAGGCAGGTAGTAAACAGTGTTGACCGGGTGTGAGAAACAGGCCGGGTTGCCGCTAATTTGATTGTCAACACAAGGCATGCCACATTGCTCCCTCTGTGACTCCCCTGTTCCATGTTTCTCTTTCGCCAAATTGGCAATGCCATTACTATAATAAGCTCATCGTGCTGCGCGGAGAGAGCCTGGCCTTAATGACGTTGACAGCAGCTGCTCCGATTAGATATTGGTGATTGAATTGTGCAGAGAACTCCCTTTTGGTTTACAGTTGTGGTGCCTCCGCTTACCTAATTACAGTGGATGAAATTAATATTTTTCTCAGCATCTCCTTTATAAGACACTCAACATCTTGCAATTACAGCTGTGTATCTGACAGTAAAATCCATTAGCTTAATGAATTGATCACCAAGGAGGGGAATTGAAACACGTTGAATAGGTGAGCAGTGGGTGCTCTTTCATGAGCTTGTGGTTCACACTCAATAGCCTTTTCCTGCCTGATCCCAGGCAGAGGCCTGGAACTCTGCTATTAGGTGATACTAATGCTGAGGGACAAGGGCAGGGACAGTGTCGATGCAGGCTGGTCTCTGCAAAGAAAAAAAAAAAAAACATGCTGCTGTCGAGGAAGGAGTTACTGCTTTTAACATTTTTGCACATCCTTATCCTCATCCAGAGCCACTTATTCCAGTGCAACTGTGAAAAGCTTGAATTCCTACACCACCAACATGACAAGCAACCAGCAACCTGCTTATTCCTATCATGGGTGATGGGGGGCTGGAGCCTAACCCAGCATGCATTGGCTAGAAGGCAGAAAGACACCCTGGACAGACCAATCCATCACAGAGCGAACGGGGTGCGGGGGAAAACTGGGGGAAACTCAGGTGAACACAGGGAGAACATGCAAACCACCATGCTGCCCGAGGCCAAAAAAAGTTGCGGAGAAAAGTTTTTTTTCCAGACTGCTGCCACTGCTGCTTCTCCTGCTGCTTCTTAACAAAATTTAGGATGATTAATGATTCATTGCCAGCATCTGTGCACCCTTGCTAAGACTGTGGGCCTGTAGGCTAAGGCAAGCTGATGGAGCTCTTAAAGCCCCCCATTTATGTTGTTTGTCCTGCGGAAGTTGAACACGGCCTTGGTCCAGGAAATCGCACTGCTCTCAACTGATTACCAGACCGGTGAAGAGTTGAGCGGCACTGATTTATTCATTTCTCTTCCTCCCTGGCCGTTTGGCTGCAGACGCTGTGGGCCCTGACAGGTTTTATCCTCGTTCCGTCAATCTGGCCGTGCCCTCTAGGCTGCTGGATACCAGCGTCCAGTGATGCAACAGCTTAGAGCCAGTGTTCATCCCATTATAACCCACTGCCAAGGTCACATCATTTTCTGTGGCATTAAACGCTAAAGAAGAAAAGGAAGTCTGCAACTGGAAAGTCATTGTGCACCGTTGAATGGGATCATTTGTACGGAAGACTGAGAGACTCAGAATGGATCAGTGTGTGAGACAAAATCATGCTGGTGCAATTCATAAAGTAATTCTAAAATATTCCTATAATCATCATAATACAGAATGAAAGTAGGAGATATTTGTGTTTAGATGATGATTTATAGTGCACAGTGTACATGCCAAGCATTCACTCTCTTTACTTGGAAGACTTTGCTGTATTAATCCTCATATTTAATATTTACGATACCTGTAGTTGCTGGCAGAGGACCAACTGGCTCCAGTCCCCACAACTCATAATTTATTTATACATCATCAGGAGATGATGTGGGAAATACACTGCGTACCTTAATAGCATATAACATAATATATATGTTTATATATATATCTTGTCGTAAATGTCAACAGAAGCTGAATGTCAAAATGCTGTAGGAGGATCTAATTAGCTTAGGAAATGAATTCTCTTGCTGACCAAAGCTGAAATCAGTCAAATGTTTCTGCCGGCCAGTTTGTTTCCAGACACAGATACAGTATACAATAAAAAAAAAAGATTTGTCCCGACACATTTCTCATGCAACATTTCTATCTTGACGTCATATTTGTGAAGGAGTTGAGCTGTGGAAAGAATCGACTGCCTTCAATCAAACTGTATAGAGGGAGGACAAGATGATGTGAAGATTTAACACAACCATTAAAACAATGGTTTTAAAGGTTTTTTTAAGCATTCATGTGCATCATCTGCATGTGAAGTTGAGCAAACCACAACACAATTTTGGATTCAGTTGAGAAATTCCCTTTCTTCTTCGCCATTATGCATCCCTTCTCAGGGAGAATTCATACATCTTGGAAAGGGTTTGATTTTATACCCACATGACCTCAGTTCTTCATCTGTCATGCTGTTCCTAATGAAGACGTGCCGGAGCAAATGAGGATGAGCTGAGCCTGGCTGCTTCCAAATATGAAATGTGAGCCCCTAATGGAAGCCGGGCTGAATTAGTAATAGAAAGCAGAGATGGCTCAGACCCCGTTGATGGAATGGAAATAAAAGCTTCTTGTTTCTTTCTGAATCGCTTTTTTCTCCACAATCTCCAAACACGCAGTTCAATCACATATTTTTTATGAATTTCCAGGACAAAAAAAAATCTTTCAGCATATTCTATGGTTGTTATTTATTAATCATTGTCAAAAATCATTTTGGCTTCAGCGCTGGTGTTTTAGCGATGCCTGTGGATGCCTGATATTAAATGGTTTTATGACTCATTGCTTGCGAAACCTGCTCAGCATCTGTCACTAACACAAGTGCTTGATGTGATGAAATATTGATTGAACAACTATGAAAGTATGAAATTAAATTATTGTTTACTTGCTCCATTACATCTTGGTTGGTTTGTCTAAGCTCCCTATACTGACGTCTACAAAGCAGGGCTGCATGAAAAATTGTGAATTTTTGACTGTAATATAAATTGTGAATCCACAATTTCCACATTATTTATTTTTCAGTGCTTGCAAAATGTTGAAAAAATGTGGTGCCCAGGGTGACTGATGTTCCAGTGTTTAGGATTTGCAGCTTGAATAAAATTAAAGATTTCCCCTTACTTGCAACTCGATTTATCGGCCAGGGGATTCTGCACAGCACCAGAACACCTTATTTAGGAGGCTGTCTGAAACACCTTTCGCTGAAATGTGTTGATGAGAAATATTGCAGTGTCTTTCGACTCACTCGATAATGTGATTTCAGTTTGTGGTGCAGCCCTGCAACAAAATGCATTCAGGTCAGTAACCGTGTTTGTCTCTTTCTCCTCCACAGATGAAGTCAACAGAGGTGGACCAAGGGCTTTTCACAGACAGCTACTGCAAAGTGTGCAGCGCTCAGCTCATCTCCGAGTCCCAGAGGGTTGCCCATTATGAGGTGAGGACGCCACTCTGCAGTACCTCACATTACTCTGCCAGACCCCATCAATTTGCCACAAAAATACTTGTTAACGAAAGGCTTAGGGTCATGCCGTTTTGTCTTTACTGTCGGCCCCCGGAGACGCTTGGCTGATCCACAGCCAAGCACTGCAGTTTGCAAAATGTCAATAACCACACAACTCACATGGTTTTACCCAATAATACTCAATTATCCGCAATAGAGGACAACATAGAGGGAAATAAAGGGATGACAGCTGTGGAATTAAGTCATTGCCTTTACTGAGGTTTTACCTTTGATCGTTATTAATGATTGAACATCTTGGCCCTGCATGGAGTTGCACATGTGTATTTTTTTAAAACTTTATTGAAGGTGCTATATGTAGCATTTTAACACAAATAAAGCATTGCCACAGTATTGAGACAGTAGTATAATTACTGTAAACAAACGAGACCATTGTTGAAAAGCCTCTACACTACATTTTTCTGCATTTTTGTGTGCCACTAGGACGGATCTGCAGGATTGCTTTACAGCACAAAGGGATATTGCTTTATGGCACAAAGCAGGAAGAGGGCGCTGTTCTTCCAGACCAACTGGAGCTAAAGCTTTCTGAGTTTCTGACAATGGCAGGTGGTGGCTGGAGAGGGAGATGGCACATCCTCTTTGTAACAGGAAGCAATGGGATTTATGGGAAACGTGATCTTACTCTTGAGGAACATTAGCACTAACAATACAACTGGGATGAGAGAGAGGCCAATCATCTCGACCGTGGTCCAATTTGTTCATGGAAATTATACCAAGTTATCACAATTCATTTGACGCTGATATATTGATGTTGGAAAACGCTCCATGTAGCACCTTTAAATACCACTTCCATTCACATCAGTCTCCTAATTGTAATTACAAGTGGGACGTGGGAATCTTTCTGTCGGCTACGATATGTCCCACGTGGCATCACAAAGTGTGGAAATGTGTCAACACAGGCGGAAAACGCGGCAGCGAATCCATCAATGTTAATAAAATCCCTTATCAACTATATTCACATGAGTACAAGCAACTCCGCTTGCAAAAAGCGAACAATACCTGCTGCAGTACAGTGATGATTTGTTTTAAATGTAGAAATGATTTTGGATGTGGGCGTTCTAATGAGTTAAACGTGTGAATGCTTCCAAGTTGGAGCAGCGTCATCCCGTGCTTCCGCTTCCTCTGATCGCATTTGAATGCGGCATAAATATTTAACTCAACGCAGGCAAAGCAAACCTGCCGACCCCGATCACTTCAAGGACAAAGTTGGGCTCGCAGCAAATCGGTTTCCTTCCTGCTGCCGAGTGTTGGCCAGGTAGCAGCCCCTTTCTCTCTCTCTCTCTCTCTCTCTCTCTGCAGATGCTGCCCTTCACTCACTGTCACTCTAAGTTAGATGACCAGCAAGTCTGACTGCAGGGCCTCCGGTGTTGGACATGTGAAATAACAGGAGTTGAAAGGACTCATATGAGACACTGTGGTGCACTCTGTGTATTTGGAAAGAGTACCTGCCCACACCAGCGCTTGTTGTCCCCAAGAGAGAGAGAGAGAGAGAGAGAGAGAGAGAGAGAGCGGACTGTTTGTGGAATGACGTGCAAAAAGACTTGGAGTCAGTTTAGCATTTTAACTGATTTTCTATCATCTCTTCTACGCAGTTGCTTTACTTGCTTGACTTAGAGTGACCTATACTGCTGCTAAGTGCTTGCTAAGTCAAACTCTATTTCATGTGAACGCTGTGATACGTTGTGTTCATTGCGAGTGCTATTTAGGACAATCTTAACTGTCCACGGGGTAACAGGAGAATTTCTTTGTTCTTCAGGGCGTTGCAGAAGACAGGAAGTGGCTGTACCCCTTCCGAATCAAATATTCATTTTGTTATTGTGTGGTGAATGCCGAATACAGCACTTGGCCTGTTGCCTCCTGGAGATGGGGTGTATCTGGATTCACTTTTAACACAGTTAGGGTCTAATGCGCGGTGACATGTTTGGGTCACGGTGACGACAGCAAGCAGAAAAACAGATGGAGCAAGGATGTGCAAACTTAACTTTCCTTCAGACAGAGGAGTTTGCCTCGCGGTTTAAGAGATGAGTCGTTTTGTTTCTAGTTTTGTCATGTGTGCCTTATGAACCAGGCTTGGTGAACACGCAGCAGTATTTGGAGAGGTGCTGATTGTGGCAGACTAAAAAAAATATGTCGCCGCGCGATAATAGCTTCAATGCATTAATAAATGATGCAAGGTTATAATTCACATTCACTTTTTCATGGAAGTAAATGTCTGTTTTGCTACTCTCCATTGCATATGGATATTGCAAAAATCCACTGCCGCACAGGAAGTGATGCGTTTTATATTTCCAGCAGCAGCAACAGCGGTTTGTTCGGAATAAACAGAAGAAGAACTGGGTGGTTAGCATGAGCAGAGGGCCACCTACAGAAACTCAAATTTCAAGGAAAAAGACATCACAGTACTGGACACACTGTTTGATTGACAGGTGATCTCTGGGAAGTGCAGTAAAGACACACCACAGCAATGAGGCTGATACCTACAAGATACCTAAATAACAGTTATTATTTAGTAATTGTTGTGAAACATTGCATCAATGTTTCTTCCAAACTAGCGAGTCTTACTGGAAAGGGAGGTGAACACCTTCTCCCTTCCCACACCCACTGCTGAGATGTCCTTGAGCAATTCGCTTAAGGAGCCTCCTTTCATGAATGTCTGTAACTGAATGAGTGTGAAGCAGGGCATTGCTGAAAAAATACAGTGCACATGTGCTTTGCAAACCTTCCCAGGGTCAATTAAGGTTAAAAAAAAGATAGTATTTACTCCTTCAGTCCATTTGGGATGCTTATAAAGCCTCAAATCCACCTCTGCCCTCAAAACCTTCTGACTAACTCCTCTAATTCATATTATTAGGGCGATCTCTGATCGAGCCAGTGTCCCCAGTTTGAATTTTATGTGCACTGGGTAATCAGAGTTTAAAATGCTAAATTAAATGGGCCACAGTAGAGATCGGAGATGGAAGTATTTTTACCGCACTGATCTTTTAAGTCTCCTCTTCATGCACATTAAAGCCACTGCTCTGCTGTAGAGCGGATCAGAGGGGGTCTCCGGTTCACAGTTCAGTGAGTCAGGTGGCTTATGCTGGATCACGTTCATATGTGCATGCATTTCCTCGTATATGTACTGGGTGCGTGTTAATCAGAGGCACTTTACAGCTCACTTCGCGTCCTATGCATCTTGCAGGCTCCTTTTCAATTCACAAAAAAAAAAAAAAGGATTAAGGATTAAGATGGCTTTTGAGGTTACTTTACAGTAGTGTTGCCCCTGCAGCTGCCATCCTTTTCTAAATGAATCTGCTCTTACAGTAAAGTGACAGTGGATAGTGGACAATAGACAGCGGATTCAGATTTATTATGTGTTGGAGTTTTATGATGCTCCATACGATATGTTCTGATATTGTCTGGGATTAGGTCTACAGTATTTTATGAGGGCATCCAAATCGTGGCACCGATGTATTTCAACAGCATGCAGTATTGACATTCCACAGCAGACTGCCCGTTGCACTTGCCACATTTTGTTGTTTCTATCCAGCTTCTGTGTATTTTATTGCTTCAGCTAGAATAATCTCATTTCTCACATCCAGGGAGCCTGCCTGTCAGCTGGTATTTGTCAGCACTTCTGAGACTTTTTTTTTGTTTCAAAATGCCAGCGTTCTGACAAATACAAAAGCTGTAGTGTGCTTCTGATTTTTCAGTCCAAGTTGTACCAGATTCACATTCTGTATTTCCAGTGCAAAAAAAAAAAAAGAAGCATGCTTCTCCGTACAATACCGGAGCATAATCGTTTTTCTGTGGTCTTAGAAGCGGTAGCACACTGTGGCATTAGAAATTGTCTGACTTCTCCTGTTGTGACTGCTATGCTCTTTTGTCCCCTTCATGTCTTCCCTAATTGGTTTCCATTATCTTGGATGTGCTGCAAAATGAGTTCATATGAACTTGCTACATGCTATTGTTTGTGCTGCAGAACACGCAGCGCGTGTCTCGGCTGGTGCGCGAACGAGGAAAGGTTTATGGGGAGTAAAACAGATTTACAGGGACACGTCATGTCTACAGTACATCTGACAGTGTTGCACAATCTCCCCCGCAGCATTACCAGGCACTCAAGTTCACTTGGGTTTACATTTGAAATGTGCGCATGTATTTTTACATGAACGTCAACTGATCACGTCGGGCAAAAAGAAAGATGAATAAAAAAGCCAGCAAACATTTTGACGTTGAATAGATGTTGATACCACGTCCTGCAGCAACGTTGAAAACCTGAGATGACGACTGTAATCGTCCGTAGTTGCAACCTCCATTTTTACTGTATCATAAGATCATCTTGTGATATGTGATGCTTGTTTTGGTTGAAGTTGAAATCGGTCACCTCCTGCGTGTCGCCATCCGTCAAATGCCTGCCTGCCTGCACGCACATGGAAAACATTTGATGCTTTGACCAGTCTTGGGGTATTGTCAGTATGTGTCGATACACATACGGTTTCATGCTGTGTCTCTTTGTGTCCTCTGCTCACACTCTATTCCAGCCATCGACTTCATTACATTACAGTCATTTAGCAGACGCTTTTATCCAAAGCGACTTACAAGTTACAGTTGACACTACATGGAGATGGAACCCACGACCCTGAGACTGAGAGGCTCATGCTCTACCGACTGAGCTGTCTGGGCCGGTGCATCAAAGGTACAGTTTAGACTTCACTGCTGCATGTCTAGCTGTCCATTCTTCCATTCTCTCTCTCTCTCTCTTGCTTCCTCACCGTTGGCCTAGATGTTTTGTTTGCTGTATTCTCAGATTCAGCATTCCTAGCAGGCGGTTGAATATGTATGTATGTAGACCACAGGGCATAATAACTGCACTTGGCCCACGATATCATCTGCCCTCAAGGATGATTGGTCGGCCATGATTGTCTTGTCCCAGTTTTCCCCTATACTGTCCAACACTCGCATGTCGTTTGTGATCATCACTCTCAGACCTCCGTGCGTCACTCAGGGTGAATGTGTACTAATGCATATTAGTGCCAATCTGACGGCCCATAGGCCTACATGTCTTAGTTAATCACCTATGGGAGCTGTGTGCCCGCTGTGCATCAAGGGTGCAGTTTAGACTCGGAATGATAATCAAGATGAATTTATTTGCCAAGTGCAATGACTGTAAAGGAATTTGTCTTGGCGACATTGGTGCAGAGACATAAACAACTAACACAGTAACACAGATGGGTTTGAAATGCATCTTGGCCGTACATCCACAATGGAGACTTGTTTGCAGATTTTGGGAGTTTTGTGTTACACGCAATTCAATAAATACAGGAACCTCCTGAAATTCATGCTCATCTGTCCCTCAATATTTAATGTTCATTCCCAGTGTCAACATGTAGATCTACATTTTTTTTCTCATGTTAAATTTGAATTGCATTGCTGCAATAGCCTACTTGTGGAGGGAATTGTAGAATTTGCTTTTATTGTTATCTTCAACTCTCTTCAACCTTGAATTAATCCCAAAGAAATAATGATAAAATGATTGTGTTTGATATGTATAATATCTGGAAGGAGGAGGGAGACATATGATGATGGCCAGCAGTTTGACACATCGAACCAAACTGGGTGGCCAGACCTAATAGATCCATGGACCATAGTCATGAAATGAAATAAGATATAGATTGGAAGTTATTTTCAAACATTTATTTTAAAAATGAAAAGAACATACAAATGAAATACAAACATTGTGAATGTCATTTAATGTTAGACTAGTTGGGTTGGCTGTGTAGATCTATGGAACACAGCCGATCTGACTGACTGACTGACTAACGTTACGTTAGTTAGCTTAAGAGCTAAATAAGAGCTAATGTCATAACCAAGCACAGAAAACAACTATACCTAATCTGAAACCTCCGTTTTCAGTGCTGTGTTCTTATCTGCACTTCTAAAATCCCGATGGACTAACGTTACTCGTGTGTTTAGATAAAAGCGAACAGGTCACTCTACGCCGATGGAGCTGACAGACTTTATAATCGTGCGTGCTGTACGTTTTCTACTTCAAGTGACAGTAAAAACTTCATTGCAATTATGGGGAAATTGTATTGAATTTTGCCCTTTCCATTCAGCTCTTCTAAATTGATACGTCATAATTCACAAAGTAAATGAAATAATTGAATAGTTGGAAACCCAGTTACAGTAGTGCAGTACATCCAGACGCACGTGGTGCAGGACAACAGGACATCCCAGACAGAGGAATGTTGAATTCAGTTGTTCATTGTAACAATCATGCTGAATTGTCCAGGATTAGCAGTATCCTCACATTCTTACTACCCTTATACATAAAGTAACTCGAGGGCGTGTCTGTGACCAGGTGGCCAGCTAGTGATCCTGGATCAGTGGGCTGCTCATACTCTGAGAAGAGTCTTTAATACTCGCGGGTGTATTTCATCCAAGGTGCCGCGAAAAGGTCTTCACCTTAACATTTCTAAGCCCTGAGCTTTCGCGTGTCCAACTGCGCCTTATTAAACCGTAGCTCAGGCGGGCGTAGGCGAGTGTGTCGGTTATTGACAAGCTAATCTGCATTTCTCATGCCTGCTCTGTTTGACCTTTGCCGATATTGATTTGTGAAGGAGAGGATTAGCAAAGCACAGTGGCTACAACACGAGGTGCCAACTGGTTCAGAGTACATCACTCTTGTCAGACAAAAAGCGTGTATCTGCAAAAAAGTATTTCAGTAACGAAGAAAATAGCTTATTTTCTTCTTTTCTCAGCTTTCATATGATTGAAAGGTTTTAACAGGTTGCAGGGGGGGGCGTGTCAGATTCAGGTGTCTTTCTCGTGTTAGAAAAAGAAAAACGTCAAGATTGCATTGATTTGGTTTTTCACTTAGCAAACATTCACGAGAGCTCATAAGCACGCCGGGCGCAACATCGATTCGATCAAGTAAATACAGAAGCACCATAAGTCTATAATTCAATCTATAGAATCTGAATTTAATAAAAGGCATGCAGGGAAGAGGCAAGTTTGCAGTGACAGCTGTTTCGGCGCAGCCTAGCTTGTCCCAGTTGCAGTCTCTCATGAGTTTAATGTGTTTGTCAGATAAAGAGAGAAACTAATTTTCATGATACCCTCTTAATTACTTCTCATGCATCATTAGCCCAGTGATGTCTTCTGATAGTTGCACCAGGGCAGGCGGTTCATATATACTCTATTCGGCATGTATGAGAGTGATGCGCGCACTCTACCCATCGATCACCCGTTGTCTTTTTCAGAGGCTTGGGAGTTAATGGGATGGAAATATCAACCATTTCAACCGCTGACGAAAAATAATGTATGGTACTAAAATGAGTCTGAATCATGCCAGGGCGTGTTGTTGATCATTGAAGAGGTTGAGAAGTGCTATTGCAGTTGGTGCTGAATGAAAAATACAAAACTATATGAAATAACATGAAAATGATTGACGTGACCCCCTCAAGAATCTGCCTCTGTGCTATGTGCTAATAACGCACAAGCAGTGGGCAATTACATTGCGTCCAAACATGTTGGCACAAAGAAAACTGGCCCGTGGCCTCTGGTGTAGAAGCAGAAACCCTCTGTAGTTAGTCCATCCTAACGCGGCAGCATTTACACAGTTTAATTAGGAGCCCGTCTCATTGGGCAACACCGAGGGAGGGGTTGTTAAAAGAAATAGTCCTGAAAGATCAATTGTACATCCGCCCTTTAAAACAACACCGGCGAACGGGGGGATGTGCGAAGCAGGCCGCCTGGCTCTCGGGTGATGTTTGAACAAGTTAGAAACAGCCTCAAATCATTCTGACAGGGAGGCGATTAGCTGATGAGGCATGTCGAATTGAAATAGCGTGAGATGCAGATCCTGCTCTCACTTAGATTGAATTCTTTCACAATTTCAGCATGACTCAGCTCGTAATCCCAGCACTTTGGCAGGTTTTTTAATTTCAGCGTACTACGAACCAAAACCTTCCCATGTGCTTCCAGTCCTGCGAGGCACGGATTCAAAACGACGAGCCGGATCTGAGCATTCTGCAGTTTCGCCTCTGGGTGGGCTTTTGATGAGGTAATGTTTTTCTCTCATACTGCATAAGAAGAAAGCAAACTTTGTATTACTATTCTCACTCATCTTTTTTCATCAGTCCGGCTTTTATGAGAGATCACCTCCTTACTAATACTGAAACCCACTGATGGGAGGAACACAGGCTTTTGAAGCTATGGGGAATAGGAATGAGATATAATATGAGGAGCTGTCAGGAAGGAAAATCAATGGAGTGAAAAGTCCCCGGCCCTAGTGGGGAGACATTTCTCCGGATCACCCGCAGAATCATAATATATTTGCTTTTTACATCTATTTCCCACAGTGCATTGTCGCAGCACTGGCAATTCCTCCAAATATCCAAGGCTATCAACCTTTATTAAGCTTCACTCCGGTTTTCATAACATGGTCACCGGTTTTGGAAAGCAATTTATTTTGGGTTCACTGACACTCGCCTGCAGAGTTACAACCGGAGCTACATCGCACATATTGCATACGTGTTACATGTCTATTTGCCGTTGTGTCAGGATGTCACCCATGGATTGACAGGGCCGTTCTGCACTGCGGATGTAAAGACAACAGCCAAGTCGACGATGATGTCATGTCTCTCGAAGCCAGTGAAAATAGCCGCACTTATTTCTTCTAATATGGGAATTGCATAAAGCCGACGGGCCTGTTCTTTTTGATATCAGTGGGTTTTGTTTGTGGTAGATGCACTGAGATTGTTTATAGTCTGAGTTTTAGACTGCATGGCCTAGTTTCGTGAAAGTATTCTGTCAACTGTCTCCACTCGTCTCAATGCTCAACAATCCTCTGGTTGCTGCCAAATGCTTTTGGCTCGTATACCAAAAGCTCCCAGTGTGCCGGCTTGGTCTGGACAGTCTTGAACTGAAGTGAACTGAAAAAAAACCCCCAAAAACAACAAAACAAAAGCAAACAAAAGCTCCCCCAGCCAATCCGTCTTGCAGTTTCAAAGTGGAGACAAACTGTTGTAAAAGCAATGAGGTTGTAAGACCGGTGTGTAGTCACAACAGACTGTCGCACAGTTAAGAACTGACTTCCCATACCAAGAACAAATTCAGCCCCCGCTTTGATTGAAGCTCTGATTGCAATTGCTTGTGTTGATACGGGCCAGCTGGAGGGAGGTTCATTTCCATCACCTGATAGGATGGCGTGCATTAACTTGACAAATGCAAGATGACAAGGGAAATGGTACGAAATGAGAGGTGTTGGGACAATAAAAATGGCCTCTCCCGATGCCACCGGTAGGAAGACTGCAGGTTGTGCTGACGGATGGAACTATTCCAAATGGAGCACAGCATGGATGCTCCCATACCCACTCACTTCCATTAGTCCTCCACTGTTTCTCATTTATTCTGTACTGGCTAGTATACTGATGCCGCACTGATACCAATACTGCACTGCCAAAAAATACCCTGCATATCAAGTGATTCAATTGAGAATCATTTCTTTAAATCTTTCAAACTTTCCTAAAACTAGTGGGGTGAGATAAGTTCACTTCCAGTGCAACTTGTTTCAAGAAAATAAACATGATTCAGTGCACAATTAAATAACTGGTGGCGATGGACTTTTTTTTTTCAAGTTACTTTTTTGTGTGGTATTGGATAAAACGCTGAGATGAGATCACGGTAATAACATCTGAAACCAAGAGCCGCTTTTAACAACATTTCAAACATAGGATAATGTTAGATCTCCTTCATGGGAAAACTTCATTAAATCTTGACTCCATTAATGTCTTTTTCTTTATTGTTCTGTAATAATAATGGATTGGATCGATGCTCGGTATTGGCAGTGAAACAATGATATCAGTGCATCGCTAATGCAGGCTGTTCACCGGTCATTCATTCGGCTAACAGATTTAATCCCTTATGAAACACCTCTTTGGGGCCATTTCAAGAGACACAGTGATAATTGCACCGATATAACACTGAGGAAATGCACTGAGTGTGCGAAATAGAAGGAATATTGCTGCAACTCCAATTACAAAGCACCTCTCTCATTCATCTCAAGGCTTCAAAATCCCTCTTTTACCCGTTTCCTCTCCCTTGTCTACATCTCCCCTTGATATGTTAAACCGTTTGGTGCCAAAGTTTGGTACTTTACTGATTAATCGTAGATCATCTTTCATCCAGTCACCATACTGGATGAAAGGCTGCTGATTGGCTCACTAGGTAACTACTTGCCACAGGCGGGACTTGTTAATGCGTCGCTACAACTTCGTCTCTCAGTTTGCTCTCAGTAAGTACACAGTGTCGCAGAAACAGTCCAAGGCCGTGTTCATCTTCACAGCATTTTTAAATTGAATCATAGTCTTTTGATGAAAATAGTCTTTAAATTTAGTCAATGATTTATAACAAAAATAATCACATTATAGTTGACAGAAATAGGTCCACTTCAACAGAATAGAAAAAAACACCACTCTTTTAGTGCAGATTACATTTGTAACATTTAAACATGTTGCTATTTTTCTGTTTTTGAACGGCAGTAATAAACGGCTACAATAAAAGTAAAAGGAAATAAAACCCTCCGTGCACTACGTACATTCTAATCTAGTTGTCCTTACTATTGAATTATAGCAGATTGCATTCAGATTCAGTTTCTATGCAGATATTACAGTTAGGCTGCTCTTACATTATTCTCTCCATCATCATCTTCATCACTATTAGTCAAACTGACTGTTTATAAAAGGTGAAATGGGTCCTGCATGCACCTAGGCTGAAGATGATAAATTACACAAATACACACCATGTCATGCTGCTACTGTACTCCACTGCATCCCTGGTTATAACTATTATTTCCCTGTGTGTACAACTCTGGTTTGTATAGAAGGTGGGTCTAAGAAAAGTCATGGAGGGATAGCATTGCACATCTTTTGAGATATTTCAATTCTAAAATTTGAAACAGCCACAGTTTCCTACAGTTAGCCTTCATTGTATTGTTAGTGCTCAGTTGAAATCTGACCTGTAAATGAAGATTTGTTTCCTCACAGTTGTGTTCCGCCACAGCCATTTAATGGAAATCAATGGGCTATTGATGCTTTTTTTTTGCCAGGTAAATGTAGTACAATCTGATGATGTTAAGCAGTAGGTCACTTTGAGCCATGCCATACACAGCCCTGGTTTCCCTTCCACGTTGCTGCTTTGTTTTTCAAGGTTTGCCAGAACTTAGTAATTTGCTTGGTTCTCTGCTTGCAGGCTCAAATCCTCGGAGGTCTTTGTGAATAAACATACCGTAATCCCCTCACAAAACCTCGCAAGAGCCTGCTGTTTTGATGTAAACAAGTGATGATTCACGAGGTAATGCCTGTTTGAGTGTGGACTGCGGTGCTTTTCCCATGGTTCCATGCAGCAGAAAGCTTTGTTATAGACTGGGGGGGGAGTAAAAGTCAGTAACAATGAGAGCCCTGGGCTTTCTGGTACGCACAGTCCCTCTTTAACTGTCCTGGGACAGCTAAGAGACAGCTCACCTCTGGTCCTGGGCGTCTTGGAGTTTACCTGACCTGTGTCACCACCGTTTTTGTCTGGGGCTCACAGAAAATGCTGAAGGTTGTGCCTGGGTAAAGGGCTTCAATTACTGCCAGGGAGGTACTACTGGAGGTACCAGCGATGCCAGCGATGCCCTTTAATCATGACCAAAACCCTAACCCTAAAACTTAATCAGTAACCTTAATCAGTTTTATAGTTGTATAAATCTGAACCTTAATCCTAAGATTAATGTAACCTTAACCAAAGTCGTTTTACTCGCCTAAACTTAAAAGTTAGCTCAACTTTTCACGTGATGAACATTCCTGCTATTTTCACATCATCCTTTTGTGGTGGAGGAAGGTAATCTTCACATTGTTGGTGTCCAGAACAACGTCATCTGGGGTAGCTTGGGTGAGCAATTCTCTTTAAGTGGACCAAAAAGTGAACCAACTGAAAAATAACTCTTAATTTTGTATTGAAATTATATAAATAGAATAAAAATACAAATAGAATAGTTCAAATTCTAACAGAATAGGTTTTAATAATGCAATAAAAAAAAAAAAAAGTCTGGTCACAACGCTTGGTATTTTTCAGCAGCATCAAGTGGCATGAAAGTGCAATGTTGACACAATTATGGCAGCACTGAAGAAATAAAATCTAAAATAAATAAACGGGCTTTCTGCACATTCGATAATATTTGCTTCACAGAATCAACCGCAGTAAATAATTTGGTCTCCTCAGACGGTGTTTGTTTTTTCGAGTGGGCAGATAGAGGAAGTACGTAACTGCTGTATGATGAGCATGGAGGGACAAAAATGTCACGAGCAACGCAAAGCAAACCAGGAGCACTTTGTGCTCACAATGGGAAAAACAAGCAAACTGCAAAACGAACTCTAAAGGAACGGAGATGGTCTCAGTTTGGTTTGTTTCAGACGGTCTGGGATCGTTTGGATCGTTCACATACGACCCAACATTACGATGAACCGCTCTGAGTTCGCTAAAATTGTCTGAGATATACCAAGTGTGTAAAACACCCAATTTGAATCCACAATCTCTGTAGAGTTGGTGTCTAGTGAATTGGCAACAGTATTCCAACTGGGCTGGGCATGGCTGGGAGTATTTGTCCCCTGGCACTACAGTGAGTAGCTGGGCTCCAGCGATGCCCATTTTGGCCCGGGGGAGCGGAAAGTCTGAGCCCATGGAAGCTTTGATCAGCCCACTGATGTGGTGGTAATGCAATATGGATTTTTCTTCAGTCCTGATTATGTCAAGCGTGCACTTCCCTCCCTTCCCATGCAAACACGTCCCAGAAACTCCCCGTTCCAATCTAGTTTATTTACATTCCCAGTCAGTGGTCACCGTTGCAATCAGTCTTTCAGCCAAGCTGCCCAGGCAGAAACAGGCAGATGCTCTCTGGCCTCTGGCACTTCAGACTGCACAGCTGTAAATGTGTACCATGCAGAGATATAATTATCTTCACATTACGTGGTATCTCACAAGTGGATGCCTCTGGTTTCTTCAGTCAGGTTTCTTATGAATAGAAGGCTAAATGAAATGTAAATCAGTGCTCTGTTTGTGAGGCGTGGCTCTGAGGGAAAAGGAATATGGACAAGAGCTACGGGAGTTGAATAGTGGGAGGACGTATCATGATTGTAGCAATGCTAGCCAAATGCTCAGCGGCAGCAATTACATGGGATTTAAAGAGGAGCACTTTGCAGTCACAGAAAATATCTGTAAATGGGTATTTTTACTAGAACCCAAAGAAGAGATTCACAAAAGCTGCAGAATCGTTATTGAAATGTTGCAAACATATGACACATATAACACATTTTGCAGTTGAATGCATTTAAAAAATATATACACCGATCAGCCATAACATTAAAACTATTCGGCCGTGGACAGGGGTCAGCATGGGCACTCTGACCGGTCTGCGGCTACGCAGCCCCATACGCAGCAAGCTGCGATGCACTGTGTGTTCTGACACCTTTCTATCATAGCCAGCAGTAACTTTTTCAGCAATCTGTGCTACAGTAGCTCTTCTGTGGGATCAGACCACTGCATACCAGAAACACCCCACAAGACCTGTCGTTTTGGAGATGCTCTGACCCAGTCGTCTAGCCATCACAATTTGGCCCTTGTCAAAGTCACTCAGATCCTTACACATCCTTACACGAGTGAGGGAGGGGTGGGGAGGGAGGAGGAGGAAGAGCTGCCTTCAGCATGCAGAGAAAAGTTCAAATATATTCTGCGTGTTACCTTCGTGGTTCTCCCGTAGCCTTGCAGTTTTGAAAGATGCGTGCTGCAGTACAAGTTTGGCTTTCGGTACTGTATGAGTGGGAGGGGGGAACAAGGGGGCCTGCTGGCACAAACTACAGTCAGGATGGAAACTCCCACATGAATGACATCAGGCATTTCCAAATGCACACTTTCATACATTTTTAAAAACAGGAGAAAGGAACCAATCGTGGGAGCAACCAGCCATACTTAGATTTCCTGCAGAAATACTTTGATTTTGAGCAGGATCAGTGCCCTTCCCTTGTAGTCTGAACATTGATTTCCATCTGAACACAGTGATACTAGTGTGCTGTATGTACCGTGTTCAGGTTGTCTCTTGCCACTGGGTAGATAAGCGAGTTACTTTGTAGTTTTTTTATTGGGTAAAATGGAACAAACCCCAGGGGCATGGTGGGACACATTATCAGGAGTGAAGTGACAGAGGTGGGGCTAAGTGGCCAAAACAAAACCCATCCAACACATCTGTTTTTAGGTTGTCAGTGAGACAAATCTGAGCATCTATTTTGTTTTTCTTCAGTCTGTCGTGATATAAGCCATGTTGATGTGTGCATGCTGGTTTCCACATTTGCACATGGAAATGAATCTGGATAGATGCTGCATAGGAAAACTTCACTGTTTAAAGTAGTAATCCGTGAGATCTGTGTTTTTTTTATTAAGGTGATATCTTCGGTGGTGTTTCTTCACTGCACTTCCCAGAGATCACCTGTCAATCAAACAGTGTGTCCATTACTGTCATGTCTTTTTCCTTGGATTTTCTGTTGATGGAGTTTGAGTTTCTGTAGGTGGCGCTCTTTTCTTTGTCTGTTCAGCCACGGTGGTTATCACTGCTCATGCTAACTACCTAGTTCTTCTTCTAGTTATTTCAAACAAGCTGAAAACATAAAACACATCACTTCCTGTCCAAGGTTTTGTGTCT
>OOFE01046459.1:2500-10213 GCA_900323365.1 Monocentris japonica
TGGCACTAAAGGAAATTGCTTAACTGCACAAAACAGGAAGAGGGCGCTGTTCTTCCAGCACAACCGAAAAGAAGATGCACCATACATCAGCTTAGAACTATCAGAAGCCTCTTGGCTGGGTCTTCATGCCGGTTGTTTCCTTCATTGTTAGCATGACCTATACGTCATGGAGACATTTGATATATTGTAAATATAAGGTTCTGTGTTTCCAGGTGGCGAGGCGAACCGCTAAGCTCGTGGCTCAGTGGCAGTGTGTCGGCTTTTGCCACGGCGTCCTTAACACAGACAATATGAGCATCTTGGGGCTGACGTTGGATTATGGCCCCTTTGGCTTCATGGACAGGTAAGCTGGGGCCTTTTATCATTCCTCACAAAGAAAAGGAAAAACACAGTATTTGTTACTTTAACAAATCCTTTCCTTTTTTCTCGTAATTTTAACATAACTAACTAACATAACAGTCAGTATCTGACTGACTCAAAGGGCTTCACAAAACAATTGGCTCTTTGGCTCCACCCACTGAGGTTTAACTCAACCAATGACATTATTTCTGCCTCCATAGAAATCCCATCTGTGACTTGGTGATTCTGATTCTGATCATGTTTTGATATAACGAGAAAGAAGTAAAAAAATTCATTGGCACTTATTTCATGCCGTCTGCCGAATCATGTTCTGCACTTCACTGAAAACGCTTCACCTTTGTGCGTCAGGTTTGATCCAGACTTCGTGTGCAACGCCTCGGACAGGAGAGGGCGCTACTCGTACCAAGCGCAGCCGTCCGTGTGCTGGTGGAACCTGGCTCGCCTGGCGGAGGCGTTGGGCTCTGAGCTCCATGCGGCTAAGGCGAAGGCCATCCTGGATGAGTTCATGCCCACGTATGAGGCCTTCTACCTGGGTAACATGAGGAGGAAGCTGGGCCTTCTGAGACAGGAAGAGGCAGAGGACAGCGAGCTCATATCAGACCTGCTGCGCCTCATGCAAAACACCGGTACAGGGAATCATGGGAAATCTGTGGAAATCTGTGAAAGTTACGCTGAATTTATTGTCGTCAATATCTGTGTTTTTACTGTGTCATCGTGGTCCTCGACCTTCACCCCTCTCCAGGTGCAGATTTCACCAATACCTTCCGTCTGCTGAGCTGCATCCCCTGGCCTGAGGAGGGCGACAGTGAGAGGACCACAGTGGGGCCAGTAGTGGATGTTATCCTGGAGCAGTGTGCCTCCATTGAGGAGCTAAAGGTGGCTAACAAGCCAACTATGGAGGACCGGTGAGGGGGTCTATGGTGGTTCTTGTAGCAGCCAACAAGAATCAAGTCAAGAGACAGAAGTCGACTATGACTTACGTTTTGTCATGTAGGTATCGATTTAGAAGTTGTAAACACCCAAAGATCTGAGCACCATGATGAAAATACATGGTCATGAGTTAAGATCCTACTCTAGCCGCCCCACCATAGACTCCCAATGAAAATACACTTATCCCCAGCTGGAAGTTCGATGTTTTTAAATGAATAAATCTCTCATGCCACCTTTTTTTATCTGCTAGCATTTTGGAGAAAAGGCTTACCAGGACAATATGTAAGTTAAATGTGTGCTGTTGGGCGTTTGGCAGGACGTATTTAGAAGACTCAGTATGTGGGCTTACAAAAATAGCAAATATGAGCAGCTGCTTGTAGAGATAGTTTTTAGACTTGCATTGCTGTTCAGTCAAGCCTTTCTACTCCTCTCCATTGCCTTATTTAACACCGTTCCTCTTTGTGTCTCACTCTTTTTAGTGAATTGGCAATGATTCTATCTATGGCACAGACCAACCCCGTCATGTTCGGCATGGTGGCGGACAGGCCGGAGGTGGCCCAGCAAATGGAAAAGATGGGGCGGCTGAAGGAGCTGCTTGGGACCGATCAGGAGGAGCTTCAAGAGAAGCAGCGTGGTGACTGGATTCACTGGGCGAGCCGATACAGGTCAGAGCAAAAAGCAACCAATGCGAGGGACGGCGTAGGGCTCACACCTTCAGGTCTTCACAGATGGGAGTGGAAAAGCAGGGTTTGGAGTGAGTTGTCCTCAGTTTCAGGTCCACCAGGGGAGGACATCGTCTCTGCAGGACTGGACTCTTCTCTCCCCTCAACATCAACACCTATTTTGTTTGATTAATTGACGCAGGAGGCGTTTAGCCAGGGAGTGTGGCGGAGCGAGCGACTTGTCTGCCATCAAACAGGAGAGGCTCAGCGTGATGGACAGCACCAACCCCCGCGTTGTCCTCCGCAACTACATCGCCCAGAACGCAATACAGGCCGCTGAGAAAGGAGACTTCTCTGAGGTCAGCAGACTAGAAAAAAACTAGCAATAAAGCAGTTTTTAACCCTAACCCTAACAACCTGCAGATATGTTATCGTCATTTTGTGCTATGGGACAGTAAAAACGTATTATTGCCACTTTAAGCTTCAGTATTTTCTATCTGTTATTGCTCTCCTGCTCTTCACTGCTTCAATGACCCAATTTCCCCCCGAGGATCAACAATGTTCATCTCATCTAATCTTATCTTCTCCTGCCCCTCAGGTCCACCGGGTCCTCAAAGTTCTGGAGGAACCATATTCCAACACACTCGGGCCGGAGCTTCCGGGTGGATCTAATACACGTGGCGATGGAGATCAGGAAGGGGGGGGACTTAAGTGTCAAGGAAAGGGAGACCGTGATCATCGGAGAGTCATCTACGACAGCAAGCCCCCTGCCTGGGCAAGGAATATCAGCATCACCTGATCGTCGTAGAGCCTCCCAGACCCCAGGAGGAGAGAGACCGGTCTGTTCACCTCTGATGGACCACGGTTTCAGGAGCAAACAAGAGTGGAAAGTACTGATCTGGCACCAGCTCTGTTTACACGCTGTCTCTCTCCACCCTTCTGGTCAACGTCAGGGGAGAATGTTACGCAATCCCCAGTGTGCTCCTGTTTTCATCAGCAAGTGCATAGATTTTTTGTGTGTGTGTGACCACATGCTTCTGTCGCAGGACAACAGGTCCTCATATTCTTTGCAAGGGGACAGTGAGTATGACGTTATATATATATACAGTATATCACTCTACATCTGTGCATTCAGCAGTCTATCACTATATACACTAGGGAGCATGCAGGAGGTTGCAGCCGTAGGTGAAAGTTCATGAGTGCATGAGCAACATATCATGAAATAGTAATTCTGAGTAGGATGAGACTGCATGGCATTGTGGAGCTGGGAAATACTTCATGAGACGGCAGCACGATTGGCATTGTCACACATACGAGTCAATGCAGTTCGCTGATGATGTATGATGGCTCAGACGACCAGTCACATTGTGACCAGTCTGGGTCTGAAATACCAGGAGCACACTGACACATGAGTCATGATTTATAGATAGTTGGACTGTAAGGTCAGCATCTTCAACTGCACACAAACAAAATGAAATCTTTCAGATGTTTATCTTAAATATCATTTCTTAATCTATCTAGAATCAGTGTGATGTGTCTTTTGAAATAACTTCTGTGTAATAGTCAATATTTGCAATAAAAGGGCCTGTGCTTGTTCATCATGAAGTAACTGTGGATGGTTTATGTGTAGAGGAACATGTGCTTATACTATAAGAGGTATTCTTTTATCTCATATCTAAACGTGTTTTGCTAAAATCCAACAGACAAAATGTTTTATTAAAGACATAATACCTGACAGTGTTATTTAATGTGATTATGGGTACAATGGTGATGCAGTTCAATTCAATGTCTGAATTCAAAATAATAAATAAAAACTGTGAATTAAATAACTAGATATGAAAACCCACAAACATAAAATACAACATTGTGCAGTATCGACAGTGAACGCTATAATAAAATCATATAATAAACACCTTCTTCTACTCGTATCGCCTTGCGTCTTCACTGATGTCAAATGCCATCAGTTATTTTCCTCAGACCGATACATCAGACCGATATTGGTCTTTTATTAAATATCAGATATCGGCCAATTATTGTCTTTCATTGCTTTCCGGGAAATAAAAGATGTAAAAATATGAGAAAATGGGGCGTCCTGGTGGCTGAGACACGTCCCCATGTAACTGTAACATCCTGGGTTCAAATACATCCCAGGACCCTTGTCACCTATTGGACACCTTTGGACCCATGTCATCTTTCCTGTCTCTCCCTCTACTGTTAAATGTCCAAAAAATGTATGAGAAAATATCTTTTTTTGGTGATATTACATATGATATGGAGAGTTTTAGTGTCCATGATGGTCTAAATGCTGTTTCAGAGGCTTTTCCACCCTGACACTGAATCCCTGTAATTCTTTGGCATGAAAACAATCAAGATACTGAAAAAATATCAGTATCGGCCTTGAAAAAAACCCATATCAGTCGAACCCTGTCCTCAAGTGAGTCAGCCTTGGAATGTTGTTTGTTTTGGGGGGTGGAGAAAAAGGGAAAGCAAGGAAAAAACAGGCAATCATGAGACGTGAGGGCAAACAGCACGTTTATGGGACGGCTTTTATAGGTGGCTTGGAATTCCTCAGCTGCTTAAACCACCACTTCCCCACCACTCACTCTGGTCTCGGTGTGTATTGGCTCTGTGTGGCTAGCAGGGCGTGGTGACACTTGCCAGAATGCCTGAAGGAAGGTGTGGTTGTTGTGCCGTTGGGAATAACACGTAAAGCTCCTGGTGTGGACTTTGAGCTGGCACACAAGGTTCCTCCTCCGACGCCCCAGGTGAGTGCATGAGGCGCTGAAACGCTGATCAATAGCTTCAATTTGTCCTTAAGTCTGTTATTAAATTGAATCTGTGTGTTTGACGTCTTGCTGAAAAGGTCTAGTGACTTGTGAACTGGGGGGCTTTGACATTCTTCTCCACATGTCAAACTTGATCGATTTGTGAAGAAATTAGTTAAAAGATAGCTGAGTACCTATTTGGACCAAAACCACTGACCACTGTTTGTTCAATGTTCTCCTGCTGGCTTAGAAAATCAGGTCAAGATGAAGAGTCTGACTGGATGTTGTGGACTGATCTTCACTTTTCTCTTGAGCCTCTCAGAGCAGACTGGGGTAAAAACACACTCACCGTTCGTCAGCAGCAATAACAAATCTCTCCCATGTCTTCCTCCTCTACTTGCTCTAATATCCGTCTGAACTTTTTAACAATCCTCTCCTGCCTACCTTCTTAGGTCTGATTTATCTTAGTTTTTTTATATCTTACATACTACAGTCACAGGCATGATGTCTCTGTACCCTTAAACTCCTTAATACTGGTTGCTTATAATAAGACTTGAAGTTTATTCTACTGTAGTCACTTTGGTTAAGAGCAACAGCTAAATGCTTCTTGTAATTCCTGCTAGCGGCCAGTAGAGGTCGATAAAGGTCATAGGTTACTTAAAGCCCCTTTAATGTTTTAAGTTTATTTATTTGCACAGACATGCAGGTGAAGTTAGCTCATTTATTAAAGAGCAACGGTGCACTTTTTACATAAGACATGTATCTGTTGTATCTCCAGAACCAGCAGAAAGCAGTTTCTCCTCAAGGTACTGTACATATTATTATTGTTACACATAACATACAAAACCTAAAGAAATAATTCACTATATTCTATATTTGAATTCAAACTCAAGCTTGTTTGCCTCCATCCTGTTTATCACGTGTGCTTTGCTGTGCTGTTTTTCCACTGTGTGTGTGTGTGTGTGTGTGTGTGTGTGTGTGTGTGATGTAAACCTCAGGAACAGACTGCACACAGATTAAGGCTCTCTCGCCTCATGCAGCCAGTGGGATTTATGTGATCCAGCCCCCTGGTGTGAAGGCGCCTTTCAAGGTATCAAAATACAAAAGACCTGAGAGACACGATATTCTCATTCGTCTTAACTAAATGAATCAACACAAAGTCAAGGTCTTATGCTGCATTCAAGTGCTCCCCGAAAGCTCTGTTTTCTGATATTGAAAGTGTAAAGTTGTGACGATTTCAAGTGCTCTTTGAATTTCAGTAAAGGAGCCCTTTAAAGTCATTGAAAAGGCCTTGAATTTGATGTCCGAGTGAGTGTGGTAACTCTGGGTCATTCTGTGCATGGCGGACTGTTTTTTGCCATCATGCTGTGTTCACTGGACTACCTACACAGGTGTATTGTGAGATGCTGGCGGACGGAGGCTGGACAGTGTTTCAGAGGCGTACTGGGGGAGTGGTTTCCTTCAACAGGAAATGGGCAGCCTATACAAACGGCTTTGGGAACCTGAGAAGTAAGTAAAAGTACTTTTATGCACTGTTTACCCCAGCCTGGAGCTGCAGCCTGGAGCAGCCCAGACAAAAAGACAAAAGCCAAAGACAAAAAAGCTGGAGTGTCCTGGTGACTCCCACGTACTCAGTGTCACAGTTTCACATCCAATTCATGTCTTATTTTGCCATAAAAGTCATCTTGAAAATAATAAATCCTCCCTCTGTGCTGTCGTTTCTCCTAGAGGACCACTGGCTCGGTCTGAGAAGGGTTTTCGCTCTGACCAAGAACAACAGGAAGAGGTGGACCATGAGGGTCGACCTGTGGGACCACGAAGGCGGCGCTGCCTTCGCCGAGTACAATGACTTCAGACTGGGCAGCAAGAATGAGGCGTTCAAACTCCACGTTGGAGAATACAGAGGAAACGCAGGTAGAGGAGGCTGTTCTCACTTTATTGCCCCTTTCCTCTGTTTTCAATAAGAAATTGCTCTCCCCCTCTCTCTTTCTTGAAGTGTGTTGGGATTTGTTAAAATTTCACTTATACACTCTTATCATGCCACTATTCTTTGTGTTTTATCATTTTTATATATTAAAGGTTCATCCAGTATTCTTAAACATCAATATATCATTGTCAAATTACTAGTGATACCAGTGAGACCATGGTGGAGATGACTGGTAGCCTCTATCTCACACCAGTGGTATTGTTACTATTGTTTCTCCACATTAAGACTACATTTCCCATAAGCCCCGTTGCTTCCTGCCCCCCCTCCCCCTCCCTGGCGTCTTTGTCTTTCCTGAAGAGGATCAACATGTTGGAAGTGGTTTCTCCATCTTCCTTTCTCTCCTTCCTCCATCTGCCGTTGCCAGAAACTCTTTAGCTTTAGCTCTGTTAGCACTGGAAGAACAGCGCCCTCTTCCTGTTTTGTGCCGTAAAGCAATCCAGCAGGTTTCCCTCCAAATCGACCCGGTGGCCACAATGTAGAATGCAGAGTAGAGGCTGGTAGAGGCTGACAGGCTGGTAGAGGCTGACAGGCTGGTAGAGGCTGGTAGAGGCTGGTAGAGGCTGGTAGAGGCTGAAAGGCTGGTAGAGGCTGAAAGGCTGGTAGAGGCTGGTAGAGGCTGGTAGAGGCTGAGAGGCTGGTAGAGGCTGGTAGAGGCTGAAAGGCTGGTAGAGGCTGAAAGGCTGCTAGATGCTGGTAGAGGCTGGTAGAGGCTGGTAGAGACTGAAAGGCTGCTAGAGGCTGCTAGAGGCTGGTAGAGGCTGGTAGAGGCTGGTAGAGGCTGACAGGCTGGGAGAGGCTGGTAGAGGGTGGTAGAGGGTGGCAGGGGGGGAGAGGCTGGTAGAGGCTGGGTGAGGCTGACAGGCTGGTAGAGGTTGCTAGAGGCTGACAGGCTGGTAGAGGCTGCTAGAGGCGGTCTGGTTAGTTTACGGTAATTATCCTAATGTCTCATGATTTATTGATGTTAAAATACTAAACGTTGCACCTTTAACTGACCAGTATATCTAAACCT